>WSTJ01001372.1:0-13196 GCA_019623705.1 Ceratobasidium sp. 428 | reverse complement strand
TCCAGATGGGTCCACTCATAAGTCCTTTCTCAGGATCCATCTGGATCCATCTGGATCCGCCACCTTTTTTGCTGATGTTGTGCTCTTTAAGTGGTAAATTAGCTGGCTACCAGGGTGTATTTTCACCCTACTATGGCAAATTTGTCTGCGCTTTAAGTAAATAAGCTGATATTTACCTTGGGAGTGGTAAATTGGAGCCGGGGGTGGGTAAATAACGGTCGGTTTCAGGGGGGGGTTGGCAAACGGGGTAAATGAGTAAATAACGGTAAATAACGGCAAATTTGCGCCGGGGGTTTTTCCTGACGTAAACGTCGTGGCCTCAAATTGTTCTTCATAATTTTGATCATGTCGCCAACCCCAAAGTTTGAAATGTCATAAAATGGGATTTGCCCAGTCATTATTTCCTAGATACACAGTTATAGTGTGCCAGTATGTTAGCGCACTGCAACTTACTAGCAATGTCTAGGTAAAGTCCAGGGATCAATAGCTTTGAAAATAGGAGATCCAATGCTTACCATCCCTAGCGCATATATATCAGCTTCTTTGCTCCTTTCGCTAGTTTCTGCAAGTAGCTCGGGGGCCTATCTAACGTTCAGGTGCGAACCCAAAGGTCGCAGAGCCACTAACCATCCATCGCTGTGTGCCACCTCCTTTGGCTGTTTTCGAGAACTCCAGAGCGGTCTGGTGTATCATAGTCAGCCCAAAATCAGTGAGCTTGAGCCTTCCATCATCGGATATAAGTATGTTATCCTATATACGGAACCATTCCTTAGCACTCAGCCTAGGGGTGCACAATAAAGGTCACTAACCCCTTTGAGGTCACCGTGTATCTGGGTGAGGTTAGAGAAATAGTTATGTTCCAAATAAGAATTGCATACCACGTCTTTATTGTGAAGATGCGCTATTATTTCCACTAATTCGCGACACTACAGTATTGAGTCTTCAGCTTGTTGAACTCCGGGCTAACGCTACGTGATGTTACCTTTACGGACCGGTCTATATGAGGATTGCGTTCTAGATAAGTTCGAACATTCCCATTATTCATCCAGGGAGAAATCATAGCTAATCGGTCCTGAAAAACGGCAAACCCGCAGAGCTCAAGTATGCCTTCGTGTTTGAGTTTCGACCAAGTACTCAGCTCTCGGGCCGATCTCTGGTGCTCAAGTTTAATTTGGCAACGAGAGGAAAGCACTCTGGCTGACCTTAAGTTGCCTGTCTTGTTCACTCGGTAAAAACCGAACACATTTGACTGCAACTTCGTCGCCATTCGAAAGCGTGATTTGATACACGTCAGCGAGTTGGCTGGCGTGGACTGCGAGTCTCCCACCAGGGGCCTGTTCGAGACCGGCCTCGGTATAATCGCGAAGACCTGCTTTTCTGAAGTAATCGACAAGCTGGGGTAATTTCTGAAGTCGCGTTATAACAACGATTAGAACTGGAGCAAAATCTTCGATGTAAATGACTTACCGTATCCCTCGTGACCCGCAAAGTATCTTAGAAGTTTAGACAAATCCGTAAAACGGCTGGCTGGTTATTTAGAAAATAAAGCGAACCCACCAGTATGTGCATGGTCACTCTTGAGTATAGCCTCATTGGTTATATTGGCGTCTGGTCGGATAGTGTTTGTTTGATCGCATTGCACAGTGAACATTGAGTGGCAAGACTCAAAATACCCCACCCACGAGGGAAATTGGTTGAATGGTGATAACTTGCGTATTCTATGCAATGGTCTGCAGGTGCGCTCGATGAATTCGGGTACGTCAATTGAGCTGTTTTGAAGACGTGTCTCGCGTGTCACTGAATTGCCTAAACCAAAGTGTTTTTCTATAAATTTGGTCCGATCCTCCCCGTAGTCCGACACTCTTAACCACCGAGAAGTGGACACACAGACGTCGGGCTGAATATCATTGACAGTGGGGATTGGTGGTCCTACCGCTAAATAACGCCCGCCTGCCTGTTGTTGACCGGATGTCTCGATAAGAACCAAGATAAATTTCACATCCTCATCGTCGTCATCATCGTCATCATTATCAGAGCAGGCAGGTCCATATGTATAAGCCTTGACAAATCGGGTGCGCTGGACAATTCCAGAGACGCGAGGGCTCCTGATGAGATCCTCAATGTCTTTGATTGTATTGAAGACTGCACCCCCGGAGTCTAAGAAAGCCCATAGATCGATCCAGTCGGGAAATTCCAGGGGCTCGCCCGGATGGAAGGACTCTGTTACAGGCTGCGATACGGACATGTTGAGAATATAAGGCCCCTCTCTGTAGGATCAGCGACGATTCGTGACCAAATATGTGAAGTAAGTGTATAGCTTATTAGTGGAATGCCGTTACAAGGAGTAGATGCTAGCCGATGCTAATAGGAGGGGCGAGCGCTAGACTCTGCAACCCTTATCAAACCTTTATATATGCAGCAGTGAGCAGAGGTGATTTGACGGCGTAATTACCCAATTTGCAATTTGTAATAACAAGACTGACCCGTTACAACCCCGGTCAGAGATAACGGTCAGTGACATAAGCTACAAGATAAGATAAGACTATAGTATATGATCGCGTTACGCTGTCTGCGCTTCGGCTTCGCACTGCTTGGCTTGCAGGTGTGCCACGAATTCTGCTTTCAGGACGCATCGTGACAACGTTTAACGACGGCGACAAAGGGTGTTTGGGCTCCGATCTTCACAGAAGTTGTGCTGACATTATATGACACAATCCATCTTTACATAACACTGACCGCGACTGACTATGGTTTTGACACGTCTTATATGGCGGTTTTCAAAAGTCGGAGCCGATCAAAAAATAAACGCCGAGAGGTCGAAAACGGTAATCCGCCAGAATGTATACGGAAGAGACATGTATCAAGTAGATAAATATATCATTAGATTCGTCTCGCTGAGGCGAACATTTCTATGTACATATATCTTTGATAGCATCACTTTCGAGAACACACCAGCCCAGAGGGGGTATCCCCCTGAGCGTGCAACGGGGGAACTACGTATCAACACCTGCCGAAGCGAATCGACAGAAGACCACATAGAGAGTGTGTATACGAAGTATCGCCTTGATAGCGACACTCCAGAGCGAGATATGCTGCAATTATGCGTCATCAGAGCAAGGGTGAGGGGAAGCACAAGGCATATCTCGCTCTGGAGTGTCGCTATCAAGGCGATACTTCGTATACACACTCTCTATGTGGTCTTCTGTCGATTCGCTTCGGCAGGTGTTGATACGTAGTTCCCCCGTTGCACGCTCAGGGGGATACCCCCTCTGGGCTGGTGTGTTCTCGAAAGTGATGCTATCAAAGATATATGTACATAGAAATGTTCGCCTCAGCGAGACGAATCTAATGATATATTTATCTACTTGATACATGTCTCTTCCGTATACATTCTGGCGGATTACCGTTTTCGACCTCTCGGCGTTTATTTTTTGATCGGCTCCGACTTTTGAAAACCGCCATAACTGGGCTGACTTTGCAAATTGTTATTACCCTCTGACGTTTTGCCGGCGTCAAATCACCTCTGGCAGTGAGACACAGAGGCGCCCAGCCACGTGACCACCCGATCTCTGCTGAAGCTAACCATGACCTCAACAACCGTTCTCCTCTGCCTCGCCTGTTCCCAGTCTCTCTCTCTCAAAGTCACCGAATCATACTTTCGTACTCCGTGCTGTGGAAGACTTATTTGCGACCAGTGCCTGTCCAAAAATGCCCGGCTGAGGCGATACAATCCTTGCTTGAGCTGCCTGGGTGGAGTCGGTCTTGTGCAGAGCAGCAGCGAGGATCGGAGGGATAGCAGCTACCAAAAGCAAATTGTTCAAAATGGCAGAGATAACGAGGCCGAGACTTTTGTGCTTGGCGACGATGAGGACGAAGATGAGGGCGAGGAGTTGCCCGCGCAAGGAGTATCTAGACCGCAACATGAGGATGTCCATCCACCTGCTACCAGCGCTGCGCCGGGCCAGGCCCAACCAACTGCTTCACCGGTGCCATCTAATCATTCTTTGCCGGCCTCGTCTACGTATTACATCAAGCCTCGTGACACTGTGACCGGAATTGCACTGAGATATGGGGTGGACGTATGTTCGTTCCGTTGTCTCTCATATTAATATATTAACGGATCTTATTTGCATCAAAGCCACGCCAATTATGTAGATTAAACAAACTCCCCACCAGTACCCTTACGACAACACCACATCTCCTCCATACTCGTACGACTCTTCAACTTCCCCCTGGATCGCGGGCACCATCGCCACCTCCACCTGACCTCCAAGATCGTATTGAAGCACGCGCCCGCGAACGTGCAGCACGAGCATTTCAGGCCGTGACGAAGGAAACGGACTGGGGTGTTGCGCAAACGTACGTCGCACTTCTGGATGTGGATGACGACAGCAATATGAAGGAAGGAAAGAGACGGATGGTTGATCCCAGGTCTAAAGACGGGAGACAGGCAATGGCCGTTGATTCGTATTTGGACGATAATGCTTGGGAGGAAGAGCAGAGAAAAGCAGGACTCTCGCCTCGTATTGAAGGATTTCCCTATTTTAACTTCAAAGGAAAGGAAAACGTGGAGCCTCGGAGAGAGGGGTCAAGTAGTGGAGGTTCAGACTGGTGGCAAAAGCTGTGGTCAGGCTCTTCAAAGTAGAAATCGAGACATTTGGATATCTACGTTGTAATCTCCGTTACGTTGATGATATTTCACTTAGTTATATACTTGACCTACTCAGTGCCAACCCAGGCTCACCAACGCGCTTATAAGACTGGGTATATGCTCGAAGCGAAGCCCAGCGGCTAGGCGCTGTTTTGACCCTCCTAAATTACGTAATAACCAAACTCAGAACCCTGGCGCTCTCCGCTCTTGATCATCGAGAAATTAAAGATCTGCTCTAACCTCCACACTATCGCCATGTCATCCGACGAAGCATCTAGCGAGGAAGGATCTTTGCTTGTGGGTGCTCAATGCATCACCCAAAACCTGTTCTGACCACATTATAGTCTCTCGATGATGCTTTCACTCCCGTGTCGGATGTCCCGATTCAACCCGCAAATCCACCAACGCCACCCCCACCGGCTCCAGTCGAGAGCTTAGCTGATGAGGCAAGCTCTGCGCCTGGTACAGACCCGCTGTCAGACTCATGGAAGGAAGAATATGACTCTCGCGTCGCAAATTGGCGGGCCGAGTCCGCTGAATCCCGAGCTAAAGCCGAAGCGGAGCGCGCCCGATGGGAGGAGCTCAGAGCGGCTGGACAAGCGCCAGAGCACGAACTATGGGAGTCGGTAAAGGACACTGGTACGAGCGCTGCAGAATCGGATACGGTATTTAGCGAGAGTACGGGTACTGGAGGTCCTGGACCTGCGCATGGAAGTGCGGCGGATACTGTCAACGCTCCGTCAGTTACGAGTCCTGCGGATGCGAGGGATTTAGTATCGGGTGAAGGTCAGGGTGGAAATGGTGCTCAAACACTGGCGGTAAGTTTAATTGTTCGACTACTGGGGTTCAAATAGACGATCACTAGTTGCCAACTTATTAATTCGATCTTGCTAGCAGAATACAATCGGTTACCCATCCTCTGCCGCTTCAATTCACACATTGGGAGAAACCTCGGATGCTTCGCCCGTACATCTGAGCGGCGCCGAGCTATCTGCAGGCGAAGGCGCGAACACATGGGAAGAGGTACCCTCGCTCGCATCATCCCTTCCTTCCCTCCCCGAGCAACAAAACGCCAACTCGATCCCTCTCCAGCCAACATATCGACCTCGCCAGGCGCCGCAGAAGAGGGAGAAAGAAAAGGAGCACTCTCATCACCGTCACCACCATAAGCATCCACCCGCACCAGTAGCCCCACCCTCGCTCACGCTCACAATATTTGATTCGAACGCGCCAACGCAAACGAGGATTGTGGCGCTTGTCTCATCACTGGCGATCAACATGTTCTTGCCATTCGTGAACGGCGTCATGCTTGGGTTCGGCGAGATCTTTGCGCGGAATGTGGTAGGACCTTGGTTTGGTTGGCCGAAGCCCGTGGCTTCATCGGTAGGGATTAGGGCTGCACCGAACAAATCTAAACGAAATCTGCCGGACGATCCATTTGCTTGATGATAAACTAGGCGAATTAACTCATGTTTACGATCGTCTGGGTGATTTATGGGCCTTGGAAAATAGTTATACTGGCTGGTTCAAGAAGGCTTGAATTTGTGATAAACAGTACATCAATCCAGTAGTAAAATAATTACAGATGACAGATCGAATCAAAAGCAAGTGCAAAGATAACCTACAAGGCAGATCATAGGCGAGCATCCTTGGGCATCTTGCGGATGGCCTGACGAACACCGAGGTCACCCAACACGTCCTCTGCACCTCCCAGGAGGGAATCGAAGGGCACGGTACGGTGATACTGAAAGGTATGTTAGAAATCCAATCGCATATATAGGTTGATGCACGTACATGTTCGATCATGCGGCCCATACCGGTCCGAGTGATGGCACGACCACCAAAGATCTGAGTGGCGTCTTGCGCAGTTTCTTGTGCACTGCGAGTCAAGTACATCTTCAAGAATGCGATTTGCCTAGAATAATCGAATAAGTATAATCATAAATCCCTCTCGTGTGCATGTACTGACCCAGCAAGGTTCGCAGACTGTTGCTTATAGTTCATATTGCACATCTGGTAGGTGACATTCTCAAGCCAGTTTTGGCCGCTCTCGACACGAGCGATCATAGCAGCGAGCCTGAATTAAGATTCTATTAGTAATGAACTGAAACTACCCCAGAGATACGCACTTGTGACGGATGACAGCCTGAGCGATCAAGGGCTTGCCAAAGACCTGTCGCTGGTTCGCCCATCTGAAATTATCGTCAGCCTCTGCCTCGATTAAGCCTTTAGAAACAAACTCACTTCAAGCACTCCTCGACAATCAAACGCTGAGAGCGTGCGCTAGCGCAGCACATAACCCATCGCTCATGGTTGAAGTTGCTCAGGATAACCAACAAGCCACCGTCCTCAGGTCCAAGCATGTTCTCGGCTGGAACCTTGACATTGTCAAAGGTAATATAGCCCGTGCCGGCCGTAGGGGAGTAAGACGTCTTGATCGCCTTGGTTTCAACACCCTCGCCACGGGGAACGAGGAACACGGTGAGACCACCCTCAGTCTTGCATCCGACGGTGAAGTAGCTGTAGTAGGATCAGATACATGTTATTTTATACAACAGGGGGAGGACGTACTCGGAGAAGGTAGCATTGGTGATCCACTTCTTGGTACCATTAATAATCCAGTGCGATCCATCAGCGGACTTTTTGGCTGTGCACCTGAGGCCAGCAACATCGCTTCCCGCAAATGCCTCGCTGATAGCCAAGCTGATGAACTGTATAGTATATTGTGTAAGCAAAGCAGCATGGATGTCATAACTAAAAGCTTACCTTCTTTCCGGCAAAGATCTCAGGAACAATTTTGTCGCGTAACTCAGGTTTGCCGAAGTTGAGAACAGGAGGAAGGCCAATAACCATTCCACCAAGGAGACCTGTAGCTTATGTTAATTTTTGATTCTTCAAATCAAGCAGTTGCCCTCACCATCGCCGTATCCTCGGGCGCCAACGCGAGTAAGCTCCTGAGTAATAATAAGCTCATGGAAGTAGTCAAACTTCTCCGGCTCGACGGCGCCGTTAAAAAGCGAACGGCCCTTAAGGTGCTTGCCGGGCCCTATCCGCATCGCGTGCATGCCAACCTCGCTAAACAGGTCAATTAGAACAATTCATCCAAAATCTTGGAGAAAACTTACGCCATCTTGTCAAGAACTTCTTGACTGATACGCTTTCCATCTTCCTCGCGAGCTTGACCATCGGCATAAACATGCTCATCAACAAACTTGCGCATGAGCTTTTGGAATGCTCGGTGATTCTACACGAGCTATAAGAACGAGTTTATATACGGTGAACAGCCTACTCACATCATTGTAATAAGGGCTGGAGAAACCGGGCGAGAGCCACGTCGGCTCGGCATATGGCACTTGGCTGAGCTCGCCAGCCGCCAGTGGCTTGATTTTCATAGACTCGCCCTCGATCGAACCAATTTGAAGGCGCGTGTACTGAGGCTTGAGGAGAACCTCGTGACGATGCAATGAGAAGAATGCCTCGGTTGCGTCCTGACCGGCTAAAGTATCACAGGTGGCCGGATGAGCCGGACAGCAAGTAGAGCAACGGCTTGAATGGACGTACCAACTTCCTCATCGAGAAGAACAGCAAGACCTCCTGGATGCATAGCTGCAAACCGAGAGAGATCGAATACTTTCGAGTCGATGATGACCCACTGTACAAGCAGACAGGTTTAGCTATCGTCCACAATTGCGGCCAGACTACTTACTAGGTCACCCTCCTTGTTGTGCTTGGCGACCTCGTCGCGAGTGAAGGACTTCATTTGCTTGGTGGCCATTGCGGAGATGTGGGGTACGGGGTAGTGGTGGTGGGAGATATGTGCGCTCTTGGACAGTGGCAGGTCTCCTTAAGAGGATCACATGGTTGTGAATATATCGGCGCTTACCGGCGCTTTCACGTGAATTCCGGACTTGATGAAGGCCGGTGCCCGCCTCCATGTGATATCATCGCACTTCCACCAATCCCGAGCTCTTGATTGACTTTGCGAGCTACAGGGTCTTGCAAAATGAACGAGACTCGCTTTTTCTGGTGTGGCCTCTGGTGTCGGGGGTCATGAGCTCAGGTTGAACATGTGACCGAGGCAAAGCGCGAAGCGCCGAGCCTTTGTTGACAACGATGGCTCCTCCAATCTCGCAGGGGCTACACGAACGGATTATCTACTGGCGCACGACGCTTAGGTGAGGTATCGGTAAAGCGCCGTAGCTGCTGATCGTTCTCGTTCTCGTGTCTTTGAGGTCTTAAGACTGAATAGAATCAACGGTGTAGTACATAACCCACTTGCTTGTCCCGCTGGCCGCCCGCGCAAGCTATCCACGGCCGACAAATTCTGTGCGACCTCTGTGTTACGAGCTCGCCTAATCTTTCTCTAGACGAACTTGCTAGTTTACTTGAACAATCACGGGGTACAACTGTTGGCCCGCCTATGTATGTCGCCTTTATAATAAAGCAGTCGCTTGTTATCATCAAACAGCGGCCCATTAACTTTTTTTGCGTCTTGCAGGCTGTATATCGACTTGAGGACTGCAGGGACATAGGCCTAGGGACATAGGTAAGTGAAGGCTCAATGTATGCGCTCAGCATCCACACTAATCGCCCGATCGCGGACCTTTTGATATATTATATCTATCTTTACCTTCACCTCACCTCCCTCGACCTCGTCGACATTCTCCTCCTTGATGGACTAAGCCGCCAGTGCTGGACTGTGTTCGAGAGGACATAGCCACCATGGCCAACTTGCGCTTCCGCCGCTCGTCTACTATCTTTGCTTTAACCTCGACGACTCGAGCGCCGTGTTTTGGGGTGACGCCAATTCTATCTGGGGAGGTAAGTAGACGAAAAAAAAATACATGCAAAAAACTTACCTTGATGAAACTCTGGGGGAGGAATCGGGCTGCGAGTCACAGACGAGGAGGCCGCATCTACCTGATGCTTTGGTTCGGGGTACCCTGAGAATGCGCGGCGTGCCGTAGAGCCGTAAGTAACTGTTGACTTTCGGCGCATACATTGTACTTACCATTTCCTGCAACAGGGACTCCTTCCATCCGGGGCACGCTCTGCGAGCGATGGCCAGCGTGCGGAGATTTTGGAGGCGTCAATACTGCTGGAGGGCCGTCTGGTGTAGGTAGTTTCAGTTTGCACAATCCTTTATGCTCGGTTCCTATATCTGATAACAGCTTTGTACTATAACAACAAGTATCCTGTCCATCTTCATAGTCAAAAGTAACTATTCTACATGCTCCTGCGAGGTTGGAGGAAGCCACGATCGTTGTCGACAAAGGCTCGGCGCTTCGCGCTTTGCCTCGGTCACATGTTCAACCTGAGCTCATGACCCCCGACACCAGAGGCCACACCAGAAAAAGCGAGTCTCGTTCATTTTGCAAGACCCTGTAAGCTGACAAGGCGATTCATCTGACCTGCGAAAGTGATGGAATGTCTGCATTATACCTCGTGATACATTTTGGTACACTCCTATGCATAATCATGTAAATATTTTACCGGTAACCGGCTTGAGAGCGAGTAGAAACGCGAGAGTCCAAATCAAAGCCTTTTCGAGGCGTTCATCCCTGTTTGCCGCCGGGCCGCTGACTTTTGAGTCACCTGACCCTGTCATTCCTGCTTCCTGCCACCTTCAGACTTTTCTGGTATCGGCTGATTCAATCGCACCTATTATCGTATTCGTGGTCGATCACACTGCTTCGGCTGGTCGTGGTAACTCCAGATACAGTGGTTGAAATAGTTAATGTACTTAGGCTGCGCCTCACTCGTCATGGAAACACCAGGCGTAGAAAATCGGGTTTCTTCGTTGTCTCTTGGAGACAATTCTAACACGAGCTGCTTAAGCATCTCGCAGAACTTGGCATCCGACATCCTAATCCTCATTTTTGACACGTTATCACGCTATCCTGATGAGCTTTACGCCCCACTTATATGCTCTCATGTATGTACACACTGGCGCGAGACAATTATCAACACCCCTTCTTTATGGATTTACGTCGACACATCGCGAGGGGCCGCACTCACTCGCTTATGGCTCGTAAATTCAAAGAGCAGTATGGTTCATATACGTCTCAGGGATCGTCCGTACGGACAATGCTATGACCCTAGTGCGTTTCGTCCCCTCTATCCGGGCGAGGACTCAGTAGTCAAAACGGCTCTTGGGATTGGGGCAGCCGAACGAGCGATTGGCTGGCGGTCACTTGAAGTCGCGTTGTCTAGTATAAGCAAAGTGTCCGCGGTATTGGAAGACTTTGGCCAACTGTCCGAACCTCTTGTGCTAGACTATTTTGCAATCACTCCCACGAGGCAAAAAGTATTTATCATCGACGATGGCTCACGATCTGCTATCCTCACCGCACAATCGCCCCCGCCTGGTAACCCTATAGCTGCACGATCGTTGTTTCAGGAGGTGAATGTTAAACCAACTATACTTCATATAGACACCTACCCCATCGCGTTTTCGCCTGTGATTTTTTCATCACATCTCACCGTACTCGAGGTGTTTTCTGGTAGTGAATACGACCACCTCCCGGACATCAACTCCGACTGGGATAAAATACTCTCACATACTCCTCAGCTGAGGCGACTTTGTGTCTGGAGCCCGTATCAACAAGAGGTCAATACGCATAGTATTCTCGGCTCTATAGCAGTGGATCTCCCCGAGTTGGAGCATCTCGAGCTAACTGGTATATATATCATACTCGGTTCTCTCTTCACCAAGTCGCCGCTTCCCAAGCTGAACTATATCCTACTGGACTACTTAGGGAGGTCTACTGATATACCTCAACTGCTGGTTGGTATTGGTTTAGTTTCTCCTGCCTTGACCCAGCTGTACGTGGGCTCCATGTGCTTTAACCCGGAGCTTTTGGACTCAAATAGATGGGCTAATGCGTTCCGATCTATGGGCTCGCTCCGAACACTCACTTTTGCTGAGGTAGAGTGGCGTGAAGCGGCAATTGCCCTCAAACAGCTTAGAGGGACTCAAATGCACGTCACTTTGAAGAAAATCTGGGACATAAACATAGGTGAATTAAGTCAGCTACTGGAGTGTTGCGGCGATTTGCTCGTAATCGAGCTCATAGACTGCTTAGAAGGGGGATGTGCCCGGTGTGTGGAGTATTCGCGTGTATGCTCATCTGAGAGTGGATCGAGTTGTAAGTGATTGTTAACTCAGACGCGACGTCGTTGCTTACTTGGTTTGCTAAAAACAGATTCAAAAAATAGCTCTTTTGTATATGAAAAGGGATCACCACCTTCAGTGCTCGATTCCGAAGGCTCTGAGATAAGCTACGGCGAAGGCCCTGAGATAAGTTACGGCGAAAGCGAAACCTAAGCTCTGTGGAACCACAAAATGCCGAATTTTGGCAGAAATTTATACAGATTTCCGCTTTCGGCTATATTCTTGCCGAACCGATGCCATTCGGCTAAAGCTGAATTTGAGGGTGCGTTTAAATGAAGTTCAGGCTGATGCGGACTTTTAGCATACAAACCGAATTTCTGTATGATTTTGATGGTAAAGTAGCGAAGCAACTTCCAGACAGATTCGCTCAAAATCCAGCTGAAAAACAGCAATTGTGCTGAAAACAGGCCATACCGTAGCCGACCGGGAAGCCGGCCGGGGCCCCGAAACCGGCCACTCGACGTTGCTCGGAAATCGTTCGATCGACCTCAGATTTTTACGTGTATATATGCTGATTTGTCTGCTTGTTATACATTCACGTCGCTTGCTTCTTGCTACGTGACCCCAATGGTGGGCTATCAACCCTCTATGCGAACCGGAACCAAAATCCGGCTCGGAAATTTCAGCCCTCCGAGCCGGATCGTTGTGTAGCCAACTTAGATAGCTGGAAGCAGAAAGGAATCAGTTCAAGTAGAGCCTGAGACGGTTGAGAGCTCAAATAGACTCATTTTTGGTCTCGTGTTCTTGAGTTTGAGTGGGTAGAATGAGTGGGGGTATAGGTGTATGATGTTGTATAGTC
Source organism: Ceratobasidium sp. 428 (assembly GCA_019623705.1). Taxonomy (NCBI): domain Eukaryota; kingdom Fungi; phylum Basidiomycota; class Agaricomycetes; order Cantharellales; family Ceratobasidiaceae; genus Ceratobasidium; species Ceratobasidium sp. 428. The sequence goes on along the minus strand of WSTJ01001372.1, from coordinate 572 downwards.
GTTTTCCACAGGTTATTTAGCCTCCACGGCTCATCAAGGCGTCCGTAGAACTTGCAGAAGCTGCTCCAAGTCTTACAACACACTCTGGGGCAAGTTTCAGTGGCTTAACCTTGAGAAATTACTTCAGAGTGGTTGAACATACGGCTAGTTCAGAAGGGACCTGTGTGCAACCGAATGGCCTAGTATTCAGATTTTGAGTAGCCCTATCCTCGTCTTCGAGCTAAATGCTAGTAGTTTGTATATGGATTGCGCTGCGCCGACTGCTGTAGTAGGGAATATATCACGTGGCCGGCTTCCCGGTATTTAGCCAAAATCCCATCAAATCATATTCGCCTTGTATCTCAGCAACAAATGGTTCAAGCAGTACGAAAGTTAAGAGTAGGTAAAAGCGTATACTTCCCTTTGTATTGACTAAGACAGATAGATCTTTTATTAGTGAGTATTATCAGCCTTGGTAAAATTCCAAAATCCGGCCGGTTTCCCGGTCCGCTACGGTACCTAAAACTTAGTTGAATTCAAGCCGATATTGAGTCTTGTGCATAGGAGAGTGGTGATTACTCCAAATTATATGG
>WSTJ01001371.1:0-13212 GCA_019623705.1 Ceratobasidium sp. 428 | reverse complement strand
CTGAACGAGGCCAGATTACGTGGCCATTGAAGAGTTTGATGATTAAAGATATGGTAGTACATGTCTAATTTCTCCGCGTATATAGAAGTTGTGTTGGCCGTTGCGGTATAAGAAGGTACAAGTTCTTCTGAGCTAGGATTACAAATCACCCAAGGGGATGATTAGCATGTATGCGCGCAAACTTGTATATCCGCATCCTTTTGAGGCCTGATTTCTTGTCATAATGTATGAGGATGACACTATGGTTCTGATAGGAGTTTCCCGAGAGGAACCTAGTCTACTTAACGCCGGTCTGTTAAGATGTATGCGTGGTCGTGACGACGATGCTCAAGCACAATAATTATCCCAAGATAGAAACATTAAAATCCCTCGATCAAACCATCAACGATCGAGAGCTAAGCCGAGCATCAACTCCATTACCCGAAATGACTTCATAGCTCATGGCTGAACTTTATGACGCAAGCTATGCACCTTGTGAGCGGACTGTCGGCTTATAATGATGCAGCGTTTCGAAAGCTGGAGCCGACTTCTCCTCCTCTCTTCCATAGTCTCCTCATGTCTCAACCAATCACCGACGGAATATACCGCATTGACAAGTCAGGCGAGGAGTACCTGGGGTCCGCTTGCTTATCGCTCGGATTTGGTGGTAGCACGCGTATTGTAACAATGCGCGAGGGTGATGTTTTTGAAGAGGATCACCTCAAGGTAATTTCCCAACCTGATATCGACTACAACACTGGCTAACATGCCGAAGTGGGAGCTGAAATATGATAGTGCTCGAGAGGCGTATACCATCCAGAACGTTTCAAACAAACTGTATCTCTCATTCGAAGGCGCTCCAGAGACCAACACCGAACTATATGCGGGCCCAGAGGCAAGCCACTTCGAGTTTAGACCCTCTGAGACGACACCCGGCAGGTTCAAGTGAGATTTTGGTTCTCTTTTTGATTTTTCTGGGGTTTAATTAACCTGGTGCATCCCAGCATATTTGTGAAGAGTACTGACGCGGAGGTCTGGGGATCCCCATTGATGATGCACCCACCAATAGTAGGTCCGCGTAACAATATCATGAGCGGTACTCAACGGATTTCCAGATGGCGCTGCAAGCTCCAGATAGCCCATTTACTCACGGGGAGAGAGTGGACTGGAAGATAATTCCGGCTTAGTGAACCTGGAAGACCTTCCTATGCAACTCTAGGTGCTCCGGCGTCGGGCTGAACTAGTAGAATACAATAATATCGCCCCGCCAAATTGATATAATTATAGCTTGAGACAGGGTTTTCCGACACAGGAGTAAGAGGTAGTATAGCTAACAAGCAGAGTAAGAGAGTTTGCCCGGTTCGTTGAGCTAGGTAGCGAACGACATGCTTCAGAAGCTCAGCCAAGTACGGTACAAATCTCGAGCGAGTAGTGGCGACCCAGAGACAACATAGATCAAGGACAAGTTATACGCAGTCTCTCGAGCAATACCAAGCTAGAGATATGGATCAGACGTGGCCGGAGTTGTCGTACCGATGCGTATCACAAAGAAAAGAATGCGGGAGATGATTTTCGTAAATTCGTCTGAGTGAGTAGAACAAGCTAGCTCACCGGAGCCTGCGGGTCCACCTTCTGACGCTTTTCTACACTCTCCAGGACCGCTTTATAGTGCTTCTGAGCGAACGCATGTAAACCTGTATGTGGTTCAAAAACTCAGGGAGGATAGCCAGACGAAGGAGAGATGCCTAACCTAGTTGGTGAAAACCTCGTCCGATGTTATAATCTACTTCCTCCATCTGAAGTGGCCCGTCACCACCACGCAGAGTACGATACTTGTGGAGGAATGCGAATCCCTAAAACAACATCCTATTGGATCAAGTTATACTCAATGTCATATTCATCAAAGTGTACCTGAGCGACCATATGGTTACGATTATCAGCTTGACGTTGCATCGACCGACCAATACAGGCCGTGCCGAGACTCAAGCATATAACTGGATCGTTCGGCTCTAGGTCATACGCCTTGAACAAGTAATCTAGAGACATTCTAAGCTCCAAGCATGGATAGAAAACAGAAAACAGAAAACTCACAAATCTCGGTCTGATAACTTCTGGTCCCACCCGAGATCTGCGCGTACGCGGAGATATACACTGGACTTTCTTTTGTCGGTAAAACAGGGGACGGGTTCGATGCTGCAGCGCTCGAAGAGGCTTTCGCTGGCGCGGCTGGTTCTGCGTCATCATCGTCCTCGTTATCACCCTTACCGCTCCCAAAGTCCCACCGGTTTCGGCCACCCCCTACAAAGGTCGCAGGTTCACCTTTGGCAGCCCGCTCAAACAAAGTCATTTCCCGGAACAAAAACTTTTGCAATGCGCTGTCGACAAACGCTTCAGCGGCCGCAAGGCCCCCGCCAAGCGAAGCAAGAAATAGTCGAAGTGCGTCGTTGCTAAACTGGTACCGGCCAACCATTTTCCGACCGTATTCGACAATGGACTTCGCATCCCACTCATGAACCGCGATCGCTGCGCTGAGTATTAGACGCATATATACCTACAAAAAATGTACGTACTGAGCAATGCAAGCCAAATCGAGTTCTGGTTTCTCCATCCCTGATAGGCATTCGACAAGCTAAGTTTATTTAGCATGTTATTCGCATCGGCGTATCGACCTCTATGTTTTGTAACAACAAATGCGTACTTCCTCATTGATATTAGCAGTAGTATAACCTTGAGGAACGAAGAGTCCACACCTTGATGAGAAATCGTAGCCACTCGGCCAGTTGGATCCCTCGGTAATTTGTAGTAGATGTCGCAGCTCGACTGGGTCCGGGTGTACCTGCAGCCTAGTTTAATTGCGCAATCCAGGAGCGGGGTGTAACATTACTCACTCATCTCAACATCCTCGTCGTTCTTATTTTTCCTGGGTTTTCTTTTTAACCCTGCAAATTCCTTGTACTAAAACGATCAAAGTCAGCTATATGCTCGACCGGCAACAGTTATTACTGCTCACTCTATCGACAATAAACAGCCTTTTCTCGTCCATGAAAATCCTTGCTAGTTCTTCGGCAACAGCCAGCCACCCATCCCACCTGCCAACCTCCTCCTGCGCAGGATCTAGGCAAATATCTCCTGCATCGGCCTCTTTCAGCTTCTTGAATCCCCTAATCACTGTGTCTGTGTGTTCTCGATCCAGGCGTTGAGCTTCGGCTGGCGTGATAGTTGTCTTCGGGGCTGATTTCTTTGGGGTAGGGCCAGCAGCTTGAGACCGTTCCGCGAAGAGAGATGTATCGGGTGGGACAGGGGATTCGGACGTGGTTGCGCGTAGCTGGATTTGTTCGCGTGCCTTTATGACTGCGTTTCGACGGTGTCAATGAATTCAGATTATACAAGACACAATAGCTCTCACCTTCATTGACGAGATTCAACGCCAGGCGTTTTTCGTTCATAATGTCGTAGATTTCTGCGAGTTTCATCTTGGCATCATGCACATCTGGATCCACGTCTATAACTGGTAGGCAGTGTTGAAAATGCGAACGATCAGGATACTGAATAAAACCTACTCCGTTGGTACACATCCCGCGCGGCCGGATAGTTTTTCAGCTGTCGATAGCATGCTCCAATCTGGCTCAAAACATGCAGGCTACTTGTCTGATATGAAAGCTAGTCAGATGTCGTACAAGTTTCGAAAACAACAGTACTTACGTGAGGCTGGCACGCGAGTCGTTCATAGATAGCTACTGCATCTGCGAATGTACCAATCTCGAAATAAACATCGGCAAGTTCAGTATGCAGCTCGTAGAATTCGTTGATATCGTGCGCCAAAATTGTAGAAGCATGTCTCTGAAAAGGATAGAGTCCCACGACTTTGACTAGTAGGAAGAACTAAACTCACCGTGCCTATCTGGTAGTCTCCCGAACGAAGTTTAGCTACCGCCAACCTCATTCTTAGATTGACATCTAGCTCCTCGTCGATCGAATCCGCGTCACCACGGTCGGATATTTGTCCTAGCCATCTCGCGCCCCTCATCACAACTTCCACCGCCCGAGCATGTTCACCAAGCCCGCTCAATAGGTCTGCCAGCGCCGCAATTTCACGAGTCCCGAGTTTACATGTCGAGTCAGGCTCTGCTGTTGACTCCAAGAGTGGATCAATAGCGATGTTGCCTTGGGCCATTTGAGACGAAACCGAATTCGCAAGGTGATACTCAAACGCAGCCGAGTACAATTCTGCGGCTCGCGCAAGAGAACCTGTTTGGACGAGGAGATCCCGGAGTTGGGCGAGTATCGTAAGATCATGAGGGAGCAATTGGAGGATAGAGTCATAAGTTTTAATTGCCTAGTAAGAAATATAGTAAACGGCAAAATGACGGTAAAGGAGCCCGGTGCCATTCACCTTTTGAATTTGACCGGATTCACGTAGGCAAAATGCATAATCCCATAGGATGTCCGGGTTCGTTTTATCCAATCGCGCTGCGTTACGATAACAGTAGACTGCCTGCTCCATCGACCCGAGTTCCCTACCATCGCAAGGCGTTTAGTGTGAGGGTTTCCTAGCTTGCTTGGAGCCCGGACTCACCTAGAACTCAGACCTAGCTCGACCCAAGTATCGGCCTCACTAGCTAGATGAGCTGCCATAATCCGTAGCTGCAATGCACGAGCTTCATCTCCCGCTTCTTCGTGACAAAGCGCAAGAGTAGACCAAGCACTTGGTATTCCAGGCTCGATGGCGATGACATCTTGAAAAATCTTGATGGCTGTAGCACGATCGCCTGATGCGTAGGCGTCGTTGGCTTGTCCCAAGAAGTATTTAACTTCTTGAGACATGTGGACCCGACGCGGCCCTCGTGCGCGCTGGAGTAATGGTTCTATATCAAAGTAGCATCAATAATTCACGAGTTGGTTCGTACCCCTTTGCCTTTTTGCCGTTTCCCAATCCCCGCCGCTTGGCGCAATTCATCTTGGAGGTCAAAGTTATCCGCGTCGTTGTCGGCAATTGTAAAATCCCAGGCTTTTCCTAATGATTGAGTACTCTCATTGGTGGTTTTTATATCTTCCATTAGACGGCTGACGAAAAAATCAGTTCTAGCTGGTTCGAGGAGAGTAAAGACGCATGCTACTAACTCGAATTCGCTTCGAATTTGAATGTTTTCTCTCGTATCTGTACTCCCATCCGCCAGTTTGGACGAATTACGAGTAAATCTCGCGGCCGATTTACCCTTTGGGTCCAGCTGTTCGTCACTGTCATCCTTAGAACCTTCCCATTCTTCGGAATCAAGTCCGGATTCTGGCTCGGGGTCGGAGGACCTTTCCTCTAGTGTCAGATATATATCACCCTCCCGCGTCAATGCTTCGAGGATGTTTACTCACCCCAACCAGTTTCTGCTTCCATAGCAAGAGACGGAGTGTCAAGAGTGGTGATCGTTGGGAGAAGCTGCTGTCGTAAGCGCCCGTATGACTAATCATAGTCACTCCTGGTCAGGGGGATTATGCCCATAGTGTACATATGCCTTATGGTTTCAGCCACACTAAATCATTCATCTGAGCTACTATCTCCTCTCCGAAGGCTCGCAGGCTATAAGTAAGTACTAGACATTTGAATAAGCTAGATGTGTTTTGTTTGTTGCGCGCTAGGCCCTCTTAACGCTCCTGAGTTAGAAACTTGGTAGCCAGGTAGCCAAAATCTACGGTTTAAATGACTTATTGCTGATTTACAAGCCACAAAGTATTGTTTTGCAATGCGCCAACCTCTGTGCGAGTCACGTTACACGCCACTAATTTGGGAAAGAACGACACCTTTGCCGACGCATTTATTCAGCAAATCCACAGATTCGTTTACAAATACGCAGAATCTACCCAGCTGGTGGATCCGCCAAAGACAGTGCTCATGGAAACACCAGCCGAAAGTTTGGTTGCAAAGGAGGCACGCCCAGACTTCCACGCTCCAGCACTGGTATTATCTAGCATTAGCTCTTGATGGGTTGAGTAGAAAGGAGGCACTTACCCAGAGTTACTGTACTCGCCGAACAAGATATGGTCCGTGTTGGGGCTTGAGCTTGACCATTGAGTCCATCCAGCAGCTTGGCTGAGTAGTCGTTTAGTGCGAATGTTGTGAAGAAGTGAAAAGGGATGCATACATTTGAGATCCAAGTGACGAATTCTGGACGATCACGCGTGCGTAGTTGTGCCATGGGCGGCCTAGACAAATACGTTAGCTGGCTCAGGAGAGCAGCAAGGGATGTTTTACCGAGGTATTGAGTTCCGGTACCGATAACGTTGCATTTATCGATGACATACTAGGCTCTTAGTGTTAGTAAGCTTCACTTACGAGCTTCATCGCTTTATGCTTACGTAGGTGGCATCCTCGGACGAGCGCGAAGAGGCTATCGCATATATGCATTATCAGTCTCTAGCGCTTCGTTGAGAGGAATTGGATCATACCGGTAAGCCACCCATTACCAACTGTCTCTATCGTGCTTCCCGTGAGCCAGAGACTTGCGCCACCAAAGATCTAATTGTTTCACTTGTATCAGTGGGATTTGATTTGTGAAGAGGGAAGCAGCTTACAAAGTCAGTTGCACCACTAACATAACTTTTTCCAACAAACTGTAGACCCGTGTTTGCCAAGAACGTATCTTGGTATCCTGTGAGCTTCAAGCCATAGCCACCGAAGCGTGTTCCAGCGGTACTGAGGGCAATGGCTTGACTTCCCTACTTACAGAATAAGTTTTTATCCTATCTCAAATGAGTAAAGCAAGGTACCTGACCGTAAGTGTTGGCAATGTTCAGGTTGTACAGCTTAACGTCCGCTCCTTTGACCGAGACAGTAGCGCTCGCCTCGTTGCTCCCTGCGGTGCTTGCAGGGATATTGTTGTAAATGGTGACCTGGTTGCTGGAGTATGTCAACGCATTCGAGGTTTGACCGTAGATGGTGATTCCAGAGCGAGTAATTACGACTCGCTCCTTTATTGACGTGGCATAGACAAAGTATACGCTCGAAGAAGTATCCGCGAGGGCTGCAGTAAGAGTCGGGTATTTTCCACCTGGTCCAACTGTGATTGCTCCAGACGGAGGGGAGCTTGCGCAAAGGGCAGAGATGGCAACAGAAAGTAGAACAAGAGTTTTACCGAACATAGCTGCGGACTAGTGAAGAGGGACACTATTGTGCAGCCTATATATATACTTCGTTCTGAAACCGGGCGCATGGATACGGTTGGGAGGAATCCTGCCGAAATAAGATCCAAAGGAAACCACCGGTACGTAACACATCAAGAAACCGAGGATCTTTTGCCTTGAAAACAGTCGCATCGAGCCTTAGTCATGATTTTGAGTTAAGCGAGGCGGCCCGGCTGTCTTATAAACACAAGAGGTGTCGGTTAAACCTAACAGAAGTGTAACCATTCGCCGGCGCTCGTGGTTCAAGGAGTAAGTTGGTTCAGCTGACTAGATAGCCCCGGACCGGTGTGAGTTCTACCGTCGGCCACGTCAAGCGTCAGAATATGCGCCTTGTGGTGGTCCGAAAAATAGACCTAATGCTGACAAAGCCTTTGTTGTGGCTAGCGCGGCAGGGCTTGTCATTGGCTGATGGGGATTAAGCGCCCACATTACCAAGCATAGGCGCCATCGGGTTTCCAGCGAGCGACCACACTCAGTCGTGAGCATACCCTCTGTCTTATCTTAAATGCGCTCCAACACCTAAAAAGCTCTTATTTAGTATCCTCTCTCCAATCGGACAATAGTCATTGACTAGTTGCTCATCCAGTTCTGGATACGCGCCGAATATATATGTAGAGTCACCATAAGTTCTTTCAAGCGATGTCTCGTAGTAGACTAATGTGAGTCGGCTGTGTCTTAATTACTTTGAACTCATGGAGGATACACTTTGGTGTTTGTTATTCTTCCTGCACTTTCTGTGACGGATATCGGTCCGCCGTAGGGGTTACAAGGACACATAGCCAGAATGAGAGGGTGAGACTGCTGGTGAAGGGGCTTTTATGTCGCTCATTCAAGCAGTGCTGGCCGCAGCTTAGATGAAGTAGTGAACCTTGTAGGTCTAAGCTACGCGATCACAATGGATGCTCAAGCATGACTCTACGCGCCGCCGTTGTAGAGATACAAACATCTTAAAGTGCTGTTTTGGGCTCTTGGATACATTTGAGAACGAAGCACGAAAGACAGAGGAGTCTCGTATAAGGCAGAAATGAGTTCAACATATACAGCATGCAACACAGTCACACGAGTTAGATTTGACCTCACAGTTATTGGCGCCACCACACCACATGTAGAGTAGATATAGATACACAAAATATATTGTTCAAAAGCGCCGCATCTCAGCTATAGGACGCATATAGCTATATGCTTGTGGCTTCAGAAATGATGGAGCTACAATCTGTACAAAATTATGGGTGTACTCGAGTGATTTTGTTGTGGCAATGCAAATTGCCCAACTCTACCAATGTGTCCCCCGGTACTCTGCCTATGAGAGATCTGGGAATTTTGTACCATTATTGATATTTGTAGTAGTATAAGGGCTGCCGTATATAGGATAAGTGAGGTCGCTTCTTGTTGAACTCGCTGTTGCTTTACTCGATATTCCTTCGATCTATTGTCCTACATTTTCACATGTCCTCACTTTCTTCTGCTTATGGTGTACCTCGTAGATACACGACTTCGATTCATCCCCACTCGATGTATATAACCCGATGTACTTACATTGGATGTCCATACAAATATATCTAGCAATATCTATCAACTAACCTGGCTTTCGGACAGTAGATGAGCACGCGGCGATGTAGGCTTTAACACTTCTGTAGAGCATATACCCATCATATGCCCTGTAACCATACAAAGCTAAATCTCGGTAACACTGGTAATTTTCAATCATTTATAATTCATGTCTTCTCATTGTTCCCGGTGGCTTCCCGCCTTTCCACCGCATTTAGCCACCGTACCCTGATCACGTTTTCAGCTGCTCCCGCAGGTCCTCCATTGCCTGACTCGTCCAGCGATTCTCCTTTTGCCACGGCTCACCCGCTACCGACTTATAAAATACAGGACGTGTTGGTGGGCCACTCATGATCAAAGTGCCGAAGAACCTATTGCTGACCCGCTTGAGGCTCACAGAGCGCGCCGGTCTGCTCTCAGTGGGGTGATCGAGAGAAGACTCGGGTACGGGCCCAACGTATTCGCGTCGGGCCCTCAAAGCCGCTGTATCGAAAGGCAAAATAGCGCGTTCCGCAAGCCCTGCTAGGTGTCTTAGAAGACCTGCACCATGTTCTAGAAGCCCTGCTATGTATCCTAGCAGCCTTGTGGCGTATCCTGGGCGGCTAGCGGCTATAGTGCTCCTAAGCTTACCAAGTATCCTTGGTATATAATCATCGATTTCGAGGTCGGGCACTTCAACGCGATCCACCGTTCCGAATTTAAGACGCCCACCGACACAAAGGTCTCGCTCGCTCCATGTTTTAATCCAACCGGACGATTCGACCGTAAGCATAAAGTATGAGTCGAGGTAGAATTTTTCTCCCTTTTCCTGCTGTAGGACTCCCTCTTCCTTCTGTTGCTTAACAATGAAGCCCCGGACGCTTGAAGCATCAAATCCCACGGGTTTGAAGGGAGAGTAGGCCTTGAAGCAACCTAGGAGCACCGCAAACGCTTCTGGCTCATTGCTACCCCCAGGTAAACTCGGCGAACCGAGTTCATACCAAGTGTCGCCATTGATAGTTTGGAGATAGTATTGTGGGCCTAGGGGCTGCCCGCTAGTGTTGTCGCCACTACAAACTATAACGGGAGGCGAGGAGGAGACTGGTATAGATTTCACTTTTTGGAGGGCCAAGTACCCACTGTCGGACATTTCCCCGAAAGGCATGTCCCGCAGAGCCTTAGGATCCACGTACTCGTTGAGCATGAGCTGAAGTGCCTGTACACGCCCTTCTCCCGGAATGGCAACGGTTGGTTTGTCACCTTCACGGTGAGCTTTTGGAAAAGAGGGAAAGGTCGAAAGATAAGGACATGGAGGGGAAAAGAACGAGACCCCGAGCCAGGTCGCCCGGCCGCCCGGTGCTAGTAAAAGTCTTTTGGCGAGGGCAATGGCCGGCTTGACAATGTCCTGTTGGTCCGGGAAGTCTTGGGGCTCGAGGGGATCTACGTCAAAAAGCCCCATGATGCTAAAAATCATGTCGGCTGGAACGCTTGTCGAACGCATCATAGCGGACTTCCAGATAGCGTGGTGGTATCGCTGAGGGTCGAACTGGATACTAGTCTCGATCTTCTTCTTCTCGATCAACAATACCGCGAGCGCCGCGACATGTGGCAGAACAAGTCGGTAATCGGCTGCAATATTTATCTTTGATCGAGCGCCGAACATGGAAACTGAGTGACTCGACTCTCGAACTTGCCCAGGTGTAATCAACTTGAGTTCTCCACGCATGGTGCAATCAAGGAGTAATGATAGCGGAGCCATTGCAGCACAACGGTCTCGATCGCCGATTACGGTGATTTTAGGTGGCTCCAGCATATGGTTGAAAAGATACGGCCTGGCCGTCGATTCGCCGCCCGACCACCTGAATATGACTTCGACTTTCTGTGGCGCAACAGCCTCCTGCAAAGTCCATCCTCGATGGATCCATGTGGTCTCCTCGTTGAGGTCAGCTAATCGCCCAAGGCCACCGGGGAAGACAATGCAGAATGCACTCTTTTGGTAGATTTCATACATTTTCTTGATCTGCCAAGCCTCGTCTTTCTTGTCGGCCTTGTTCATGCATAATCGATCGAGCCATAATAGCTTTGTGTCTTGCATTTGAGCAACACGACATGCGTCTTGAAGAAGTTGTAAGCTAATCGGACTCCCAGATTTTTCGCGCACTCTGCCATTTTCCCCCTGGACCCAGCGCGCAATCTCGAAGGCATCTTGGGGATCAGCCGGTAGGCCCTTCCAGACATGTGAAATGACGGTGTACTGATGGGCGGGAAGCTCTTGATATTCATGGATTTGTATTCTGGGTGAATCCCGGTCTAGAACGGGACCACACAGTATAAAGCGATACTTGGGAGTTTCCGTTAACCCATCGAGGTCAAAGAGTTCGGGATCTAAGGCAGGTTTATTGGGCACATGATATATGTAGAGGGGTTTAGGTAGACCAGAGGGCTGTGAACAACGAGCATGATATCAGCCAAGGTAGACTGGTGCGTCTATGAATTGCAAACCTGTTCAGCTAGAATGGATTGGCTCATCGTTCTGGACAGTGGAGTGGCAAGATCTGCGTCAACCCTCGAGTGGTTCAACCAGTGAGGGTTTATATTGAGAGTCAGGGGACTATGAGCGGTTCAACGGCTGATGTGAAGCCCTAGAACCAAGGCGTGGCATGCACCAGCAAGCACACGACTCCAGGGTGACCCAGTGGTGAGAGTCCAGAACTCCCAGATATAGAACGAGTAGACTTCGGACACCGGGGTCAGCCGAGGGATCTTGACCTCTCGTTGCCAGCATGGTTCGACACGTTATCGAAGAGACCCGTTGCTGGATCAGCCCACCACCTCTGGTCGCCATTCAGTTATCCACTGTGGATCATGATGGAAGGATCTACCCACCCACAAGCTAAATCCCCTCCATGCGGCATTGCTTAAAGAGCAGTTACCCGGGTATGCGTTTGTTCGATGTACGAGTTGGGCAGGCGGAAACCAATACGATGAGCCAGGCCGCGCCAGGCCTCACCAGCTTGGTGTACGACTGTTGGCTTTCTCAAACCGGCTCGTTTACTGGTCAGAAGATTTCAGCGGCTGCAGATACTTAGGACCAAACGCTCGCCTACACCTGTTGGGTGGTCTTCGACCGTGCACTAGCCTTCTCAAGAGCGGAAAAACATGTCTCGAGCGCTCGAACTTGGCCACTACCGCGGACGCAGCCCCTATCTGTCGTATAGATCTTGTCGCAATTTTAGTACAGTAAGCTTCTAGTTTTCGTTTGCTCACAATATGCTCGCTTCTCTAATGAAAGAATTCACACCACTGCTTTGTCGATCCTTTACATAACATAGCCACTTCTTCAAGCGCTGAAACGTTTGTATGCGCATATAGTCTCTCCACTGGCTCAAATGAAGACTACAAGACTTGTTCGACACAGGCAATAGCGGTGATTTTACTGCGAGATGCTTCTCATAAGCTTATAAGATATTTATATTGCCGAATACAAACTCGGCGAAACAAAAGCAGTTCCCGTGTGGGAATTGTTGCAAGCCGAGGCCTATTTGGGCCATCAACGGGCATCTTGCGGAAGTCTGCTGTATCAACTCGGCCGGGCTTATCACTAAGCTAGACTTAGGTCGATCTAGCTAAATCCAGAGCTTGCGATTCAGCAAAGTAAATAATACGCTGCCCTCCGAACGCTTTCTCACAGGTGACCCGGTCGGGCTTGCAGCCAGCAGAATAGACTAACTTCGAGCCGTAAGAATGAGTAGAAATACGGTTGGGAGAGCCACATGCTGTGAGCGTATTTCTTCGATATATCGAGCTCGTTGATTTAAAAACGAAAGAGACACAAAAGAAACATGCGAACTATTGTGAAAAACTTTTGGCGCTTGCTTAGGCTACAAAAAACTAAAAGAGGTGATGCTGTACTTGACAACTTTATATGGGTAGAACGATTTTGTACCTATGTGAGTCGGATATCATCCATAGAGTCCTGAGATATGATGTTTCTTCAAATACCGTGAACAAGCGGTGCCATTTTCCGAAACAATCTCGAGCACATGTTCTCATGGCCGCAGGGATCCCGGAAGTTGCCCACCATGTTGCAAACTAGAAATTGGATCCTTCGGGCACAGTTCAGCGAGGTTGTGAGGCCTTACGATGTATTCTACATACAACCTGATTTGTCGCAAAACGGGTATTTGTTAAATTGTTCATCTTTCTGCCCGCTTCACGTCTATGATTTACTCGATCTGGCGAAATGCTTTTGAAATGAGTCGGAGTTAGCGCAGAATCGCCAAGCTGTAGTTTAGTCCGATTACTCCGAGTCATGTGCGTTTTGAAATAGCGCATGTAGATATCCTCGGGGTCGGCCACCGCGCCGCTCGGGATGGCGACATCCGCATAACTACCTAGGGAATATGGGTTGGAGTAGTGCCGAGCGTCGATGCCGGCGCATTTAGTCGTGGAACATCGATGGACGGCACATAACAACAACTGAGACAAGTCGGCGCAGCGAGAGATTTCATCTCGAGACTCTAATACCTAATT
>WSTJ01001370.1:0-13215 GCA_019623705.1 Ceratobasidium sp. 428 | reverse complement strand
TCACCTTGCTTGTCAAGGTCATTCCCCGGTCGAGGTTTTCAGGGTCCATGAGGGGTCCTAACCCTGAGTCACGGGGGTCACGTGCAATGGGTCTGAGACTCTGGCTCCCGCAATGGTACTAGGCTAAGGCGCAGCCCGTTCAGGTAACAATACTTGTTGTTCACTTTACTCTATGTCGACGTACAAAATCTACAAATCTACAATAGTCTTTTTGTCAAGCTCATAGAACGTCTTTTCTGCGGTTTCCAATACTTCTGAAGGCAATGTTGTAAAGAGTGTGGGGTCAAATTCTCGCAGGAGACGTATGGTATCCCTTCCTCTGCTCCTTGACATGGCAACATAGGCATTGAAGGGGCTGAGTTTACCGTACGGTGGTGGTGCCAGATCCACAACTACTCGCTCCATGGTCTGGCCTTGTGATCGGTAATCTGTGAATGCGTACGCTGAAGTGATTGGAAGTTGTCGTCGTGTCACCCGCTTTTCTCCCTTTTTTCCATTTGGTAAGTTATACTTCTGCACCATTGGGGTGATTGGAACAACATTCTCTGCTAGCCCGGGTAGTGTTTTGGCCTTGGTACGGAACAACTTGACGAGAACACAGAGGGGAAGATGGGACAATTCGACCTCTTGTGAAGCTGGGTCTATATCTTCTTTGGGATCGAAAATGATATCTTCGACTATGCCTCTTGCACCATTGGCCAAATCCAGTTCAGTTTCGATATTGGTTGTCACCATCACCTCCATTCCAATTGCGATCTCGACCTTGTCTGGGAGTCGGCCTTTTTCCGATATCTCGTTTCTCTGGCTAGCTTTCCTTGTTTCAGCGGCATATTTTTCTCCTAGAGTGAGTTCTCTTTTGTTGACGGTCTCATAGGCAACAGAGATGAACAGCTGGCGGTGATTTTCCCTACAGTGCCGGCGATTGGCTTGTTTGTTCCAAGCTATCCGTACTCCATGCCGGGGAGTGATAAGCGTAGCCTTTTGCCATACAGGGTTTGTGACATCAGAGAGACCAGCTCCTTTAGGCGATACAACCAAGCTATTCAAGAGAGCCAGGTGGGCCGGAGTACATTTTCCATGCCGCGCATGACGCAGTAGATCGTTCCACTCTGCATCCCGCATACGGCATTGTTCCTTGAGAATCACGACTGTGGTGAACTTCTCAAAAATTTCTCCACCCGTCATGATATCGTGTACCTTCTCTTTACTCTTGGGTTTACGGAATGGAAGATTGTTTGGAAAATAGAGTGCCTCATACTCTGGACGTGCCACAGGTCCAAACTGATGGAAATCCCCACAGATAATTACGACAATCCCTCCAAAAGGATATGTATCGTCTTTTTTAGCAGCCGATATAGCAGCCGATATCTGGGCAAAAAAGGAGCGGGACACCATAGAGATCTCGTCAATTATGAAATATTCGACATGTCGCCAAGACTGGTGAAGAAACTCTAGCGTCTTCAAGGGGATGTCGTCGCTAGTAGTTTTTGCTGCACCTGGTCGTATACGACACAGCGTGTGGAGGGTGCTGCCATTGATTAGTGACGCTGCAATACCAGTTGGAGCAGCTGTCACCAGCCGTTCAGAGACCCCCAGAGCACGAAATAAGTCAATGATAGCGTGGATGACGGTTGACTTTCCGGTACCTCCTTCACCAAGGAGCTGCATGAGGAGCTGAGGACGGCCCTGGCCAGCTAGATTTGCTTTGAGGTGCCTTTTGATAATGGTATATGCGCGGAGCTGGTCTTGATTCATACGGGACACGTCGACTGAGGGAACTACTTCCGGGAGTATAGCGTTAATGGGTTGAACAGCACTGCCTCCCTGGCCATGAGTATCTGAGATCTGGTCAAGGGCCGACACATCCCCATGATCATCATTGTCGACTTGCATAGTGGTCGTAGAGTTTAGTCTGAGAGCCTGGGCCTCGGCTGAAAGTGTTTTCTTCCAGCTGTCAATTTGATGGATGTCCTCGCTAGTGGCGAATCGAAGCTGTGCCTGATCTACTACCCAGCTCTGGGAGGTGTCTTTCGGTAATAGTCCAACAAGCCGACCCTTTTGCACTGCCACAACTCCATGACATGCCTCGGCACCAGTCTCCTTGAGTCTCCTGACAGCATCTAGGTCCTGCTCTGTGATTGGCCTTGCCTGCGATATCCCAGTCTCCTGCAACTCGCCCTCACTGTCCTCTGTAAAGCAGCTAGGGTCAAAGTCGCCATGTGTCTTCTCCCCGTTTCTCCACCTATCCCGTTCCTGCTTTGCAGCGTCTTTACAGGAGTAGTAGTACTGAGCGTTGGCAATAAGTTCTAGATTACGAGGAGTGGTGGAACGCAAGAAGGACTGAAAGACAGAGCTCCAGGACTCTCCTGGAGTTTCGAACTCAGTAAGTTTCCTCCATGGTTTGAGCAAAGCGAGCATTGAGACCGAATAAAAATCAGCCAGTTCAGGATCATTGTTTCGAGGCAGCCAAGCACCAATGATATTAGGTAGCTTGTTATGGTTACTATGGCGTGCAATGCGCTGGTGAGTCTTTGCCCGGGGGTGTCCATCCAAGTATTTTGACCGCATATTTAGACTGGGTCCACGATGGCTTGAGGTTGAGTCTTGGGCTTTGGGGCGACCGCTTGAAATCTTCTCCTCTCTCGTGTGAACCATAAAATCAAGAAAATTAAAGTTCTGGAGCTCCATTCCCCGGAAGCGATAATCGTCAACTTGGGATCTATATACCAACTCTCCTTCAGTGGAGGTTTCAACTGTAACCGTCTCCTCAGTGTCCTAGGTACTGGTAAGCATAACATTTGACGCCACATCCCTTCTCACTCACTGACTGATCTGATTCGTGAAGTGAGCTAGTGGACCTGCTATCATCACTATCATCAGACTGCGAGTCCGAGTCCGAGTCCGAGTCCGAGTCCGAGTCCGTCTGGGAATTCCAATCTTGAGAACTGCTACCACGTTTCTTAGCCGTCTGGTTACTCCTAAGCATTGGTTTACACGTAAGCTCCAATTTCGCATACTCCCAAACAAAACTCTTGCCTTGGGATACATTTAATGTTTGGCCATGTTCGAACAATCTCCCCCTCCATAGCGCTCCAATATATAGGTATGTAGTAATGGGATCGAAATGTATCTCCACGTCTCATCAAATAGCGGATGATCTGTTGGGCTGACTGCTCCATTCTCCGGTTTGCAGTATTCCAAGTTCGGAAAACCATTAACCTATTCCGTTCTCTCATATCATCAATATAGTCGTCCCCTTCAATGTGGTTTACAAGACGATCTGCCAGTAAAGCGGAAAGATTGTGACTCCTGGACTGCTTTTTAGTTTGATAGGCTGTAATGTACCATGCACAAGAACGTGTTTCAACGCCGTTACTGATAAACTTGATATCGTTATTGCAAGCGGCATAGAGCAGTATAGAGGGGTTCCAGGTGTTAAGGTCCTCATATGTCCTTTTTGGGGTGACGTTGCCATCACTATCCACCAAAGTCTCAGGAGAAATCTTAAAGGGGTGGTGTCGTTTACAAACTAGCTGTCCTGTGCGTCTGTCCGGCTGCAAGCATGTTGTGCGCTTACATTTGTGCACCTGTTGAGATCGCACCAGGCGCCATTCTCTATTGGTTACATCTTCGTCAAAGGTTGGGCTTCTAGGATCTGGGGGACGCGACCAGGCTATATCTGCTTCCCGTGCTTGAGTTCGGACTAGATTTTCAGACATTCCATCCAGGTGGGCTCGAATGTTTGCATCCACAAATCTTACAATCCGTTGACGAAACTCTTCTGTCTGAAACAAGTCCGAAATAACGTTCGCGGCTGGAGCTTTGTGAAGCCATACCAGCATGTGTACATGTAGACTCCCTCGACCTTGAGCCTCCACCACACCATAGTATGCATTTACGAAACCGAGAACCCCGATGTCTGAGGAGGTAGTCCAGCTACTCGATTTGATCCCAAACAAGGTCTCTAGGATAAGTGTTATAACGAAGTCAAAGAACATTTCACCGGCATACGGGTTCTTAGCTAGGTTCTGAGCTCGGCGTTCCACATTGGGTCCAAATGAAGATTGAAAATGGTCCATATCTATTTGCTCGCCTGCCAAGACCTGCATGACAGGGTCGTGCAGATCTGCGGGATTGATAGTTACCCAAAGGGACGGTGGGTTGAGGTACAAAGCGGTCGACCAAATTTCACTCCGATATGAGAAACGACTTGCATCGCTACCCATGACCTTGGAACTGGATGTATGCATTAGATGCCGTAGCGCTCGGATTGCGGGGTTTGATATGGCAAGACCTTTGGACTCCTCCTCTGCGGCGGCAAGAAGATCATTCCGCGTTATTGTAGAGAAGAGTTGAGTAGCTCGATCAAAGTCCCTGCGGCGCATCTGAACTCTAGCTCCTAACATAGCCTGACGTTTTTGAAGTATACTAAAGAAAACGAAGACCCAGGTGTGATGAGTAGCAAACCTCCGATCATAGTACTGGAGGTTGTGTTGCACATGTTGGGCCATTGATACTGGGACCCGACGCGCCGCTTCGATCCCTCCTTCACCCCAAGGATAAAGCCAAGGAAACGCATATACACAGTAGTTTCTTCCTAGTTGAGCAGACTGACCCCCGTTATTGCCAGAAGATCCATCGACCCGTTGGGGGAACTCGCTGACAGCATGACGGCTATGTCGTACGGCATAGCCGCCTTCTGGGCGTTCGGAGCTTGCTGAGGTGGCAGTATTGACAAGACCATAGAGTAGCATATCCTCAGTAGACAGATTTGACAGGTCTATTTCCTCAGCACCTAAGTATTTCAGCTGAATCACATCCGGCACGTTGGCGTCAAGGTCCCGGGGTCCTGCATTCATATTGAGCTTAATTAGCTTTAATCAACACCCAAATATAGTCATATCAAACCGTCTTGCTGTTGAGCTTGTGAGCTACTTTGATTGCATGAAGCTTGTGGCTGGGAGTTATCTAATATTATGTTTCGCTGTCTTTAGGTGATTGTTTTTGGAAAGTTGGTAGTATGGTGAACTCACTGGGCTCCTGAGGATAGCTTGATGGTACATATGTTTCCGCTTCTTCTTCGGCTGCAGCCATGTTTGGTTCGTGGGTCATTAGGGCTAGAATTTCTCTGGGAATATCATCGTCTGGCAAGGAGTCCAGGACACTCTGGTCTAGCTCCAAATCCTGAAACGCGGGGTGTTTGGTCTCGTATTTCAAGCAGTTGAATGCAGCCAGCACCTTGGGACGGCGAACACGGAAAGTCTGTTTAAGCCATGCCTTGGGGAGCTTCCCTGGCCCAATGTATGTGACAGCGATAGTCGAAGCCAAGATGGACGTAGGCCTAGGTAACAATTTTCCCTCCAGCATTTTCACAACTTCGGGAAGGTTTTGCTCAAAAGTAGTAACATTACCCATCAGGCCGTGCTGAAGCGTTGATGGATCCAAACTGAACGAAGATGGATCGCGGGGGAAAAGTTTGATAATGCATATACGAGGATGAAGGACAGCAAGTAGCATCTGCTCGGGGATTGTCAAACCTTGCAGTGCGTCGGGGATAGCTCCCACCCACATCCCATTTGCCAGAGACAAGGCCGGCTGTTTATCGGCCTCAAGTGCACTAAGGCATTCCAAACAGAACCAGCCAGTCGGTACACCGTCTTTCACAACCACACGACCAGGAACAAGGAGCAACCCATCCGTCAGCTCATGAGATCTATGGGGGGACTGGGGTTTGAGATGTTCTCTATGTGGGATTTCATTCATCGGGCAGTCCCTCCCTTCACGAGCCCATAGCTCCCGACCGCAAGCCAGGCAGACCTCCCTTCGGAGTGCTTCATTGGATGTTGCGTCCACATAACCAGAATAGCACCGTTTCTGTTCTGCGTCAGAAGGCAGATGAGGAAATTGAGCATTTTGTTTTCGGAGCTCTAGCTCTGTAAGCCCTAGATCTTCTTCTTGTCTTGGGCGCTTGTGTGAATTGTCCCCGCTATGCCCTGGTCTATGCCTTTTTGAGGCTGACGTAGACGTAGACGTGGACTCTGCCAGACGCTGAAGCAGCAGGTCTTGAGTCTCAGACGGCAGCTCCTGAATGAAATCTAGGATGGTAGCCTTTGTTCGCTTGTCATTCCAGGACAGTGAAACTCCAAGAGAGGTCAACCCAGAAATCAGGTCCTTCTTAGTATGACACGAGTACTGGTCCGGCTGTGAAGAAGTGTTTTCCATTGCGAAGGTCGTCTCAGAACCACTCTGTCCTGGGAGTACTGAGGTTTAAACGATGATTATAGATGACAAAAATGGAGAATTCGCAAGGAGCAAGTGCAAAATAGAAGTTCAATCAGTTTCTCAAGGTAGTTCAGTAGCACAATACGGAGACCAGCATGCCACACGTGCTACGGCAGGCAGTGCGCCCTTGACGTGATAGTGTGGTAAATGAAATATGTGAGTTAGTGGTTTCAATATTAGCGCCTAGGGCATCTACCGACCTTGTGGCCAAATACTAAGGGAGTGGCATGTCTGCGTGGCTGTTAGATACCAGGATTTTGGTGTCGGAGTTGCGCTTCTCAAGTCTGTTTGTTTGATCAGTTTGACATCATTGGGATTCGTCTATCACAGCTCCAAGCCTTGCCAAATAGCTTCTATACTCCGTCAATCAGCTGAAAGATCCTATAGTATTTAGAAGTATAAAAGGGCTGGTACTACGTTAGCTGTCGACAGTGTCCTTTCCCCCTTTCCAGGCCGTCCTTCCATCGTCTTCCACCACTTTTCAACTTTTACTGCCCACTATGACTGTCTCTGAGCAGGAGTCCTTGCATTTTGCTCGTCGTTTTCCCAACCACCTTGCTCGGAACTCCACTGTTGAGCGTATTGTCTGGACCACCACTCCTGATGCAGATACGCATATTGCCACTAACCGTCTACCGGACGGGGCCATGTCCAACGCCACCACTCCAGCGTCTGAGCTGAGCCTTGTGTGCATGGTGGAGCTCCGCCAGTTTTACCTTGCTCCAGACATGCATATGAACACTGACGCTCCGCCTGCATGGATGGTAACTACTTCTGCCAATTTTGTAGCTTTTATTGCGAGACTGACTCTTTTCTTAGTTGAGCAAAGGGCTAGATACGGTCTTCGCAGAAGGTCGGGCAAGCTGTGTTCTGGGACGCCCAGCCGGAACTGTTCCTCACCTTCAGGCCGAGTACGACAAGTGCATGGAGAACCTTCACCGGATTGTAGATAATAATGTTCCTTACATCAAGAAGTCAGGTGCCCTTGTTGTCGACAGCTCTGGCTACAAGGGACTCAAAGCATCGCACCGAATGTACATCGTAAGCTTGTTTTTTCTCGTAAAGTTGAGTCGGAACCTGATTCTAACAATTATTTAGCCTCGAGACACCCCAGTACCAATACGCTCCCAGACAGTACAAGGTGAGCGCATATACTTCTTCCAATCAAAATGCATACTGAATCACTCTTGTTTCAATCCACTTACTCATGAATGTACTGGTAGATACGGATAGTTCTTCCGGTATGTTAACCTCATATATACTTTGGTTCCACTTTTATTGATTGCCCCTTTTGAATTAGATGATGAGTCTGTGCCAGATCCATACGAGGGTAAGTGATTGGCTATTCTGATTTATCTGTTTTTTTTTTGACCGACTCGTCACAGGGATAGATGAAGACAAGGCTGCACCGTTCCGGATGCCTAACATTCCAGTTTCAGAGGGCTGTGTGCCGTATCGCAATAGGATCATTCGGTCGCACTCCTTCAACCCAGTTCCGGCCCGTATGTATAAGTCTCAAGAGCTTATTTCTCCTGGCAACTATACGTCCACCATTCGAGGCGCCCATGCTCTTGTCGGATTCACATTGCTTCACAAAGTCCTCCCTGACCAGAACAGCACGAAGAAGTCCCATATAGTCACCACGATCAACCAGATTATTGTTTTGAGCTCCCCTTCTGACTCTATCGAGCTTGTGCCTTCCCTGTCCAAGACTCAGCGACTCATGGCTGCTGACAGGAAGCCTATCAGTCTGCCTGAGGATACGTTACCTAGAGATATTCCTGAAGATTGCGCGCAAGAGCCCACTCCCGACACCAACCCCTCTACTAACAACTCCACTGCCAAAGGATCAGAGTCTATGGATGGTGCGTTACTCATCTCTGTTCACTCCTTCCTTCACTCACGATTGGAATAGACTCCCCAGAAGTGCCAGGCAACCAGAAAACTGACGACGATGATCACCCGATGGAGGATGCTCCAGACTTGAGTCAAGATAAGGCCAAGAAGGTTCGTCGCAAGTCCAGTCGTAGGGGACAGAGTAAGCGTACTCGTAAGAACTAATACCGTAAGTGTAACATACCATATACCATTATGGAAGTTGATTCTGACATATTGATTTTAGACAACAGGTAACGCAGTCAGAGACCAAGTGTCGTTTCTTCCCCCAATATTCTCTTAGACCAAGATTTGTGTTAATGACCCTCTATCTCATTGCTATCTGCCGTTATTCTTTTCTGTCGCTGTAAATATACTTTCTGACTCTATGTACTGCGCTTCCAAGTTTGTCTCACCGAGAAACAAATAGCATATAGCCAGTCTCAACATCATATGCAAGCGCGAGTGTTAAAGAGCTAGTAGTATCATATAACTGCTGCTCACCGTCACTTGCTACCTCTTAGAAGTCTTCTTTTTAGTGCATGCTTGACCAGGTGTCCAGTCCCGCATGCTCGCTGCCCACCTAAGATCCGATGTCAAATAGTGAAAGTCATGTGACCGTGTTTGTTGTAGTGCATGTCAAATATGGCACATATAAGGCCAGGGGGGTTCGTTACAGGTCCTTGGGTCTCGTACCCTGCGGCCAAGTCATGCCGGTGGTGTGCAGCTGCGCGTTCTGTGCCAAGTAATGCCGGCGGTGTTCTGCACTACGCAAAAAAAAACGTTTTCTCTGTTCGGGTCCATACTTCCCAATCCGGTAGTGATCGCTGCAACTTCGATCAAACCCAATCGACTCTCTCCGTTGTCCGTCTCCGCTGAGCCACTTGGTAAGTTGTGATTTGAGTCTCTGGAAAATTCTCATCGTTTGTTTCTCACAGCGACTTGTCGATTTTATGTCGTCACGCCCGCTCGAGATCGGTGCGCAAACACCATTGCGACTTTTAATTTTGGTACGTTCTTTGTTCTTTATCTTATTCAATTGCTTAAACCTACTAGTTGTTCGCCGAATCACCGTAATGCTTCGAACCTTAACGATCCTTCTCCCTTCGTCCGCTCGAGCTGCGTCGAGTTGCTCTAAGTGACGACATCGGGAGTCAAACTGGGTCACGTGGCACGCTTGGTTTGTACTTGACCTCGACGGTATCTAGAATCCATTCGCTACGCCCCTTCGCCCCCCACAGTCGCAATGCGATTACATGGAGTGGGTGGGATCCCAAGATCGATTGGGCAACCACAGCGCGCTAGGTCGCACTTTTTTCGCCATTTTGTCGCAATCTCGCGCTTACAATTTCCGTGAAGTCGGCTCTTATAGTGATGTCTATAGAGAAGGAATGCAAGCCCGGGACTGCTCGATGGACAGGGCGCGCGAGGTATTGGACCTCCTCGTATCAACCACCGGCACGGTTCTGAGTGACGCCGTCATCCCAACCTCTGCCGTTGCTCCGGATGGCTCACTCGCCGAGGAGCGTTCTCTTCTTGCTATGTTGTACGTATTTTGTTTTTATAATCGACGTTCATATGTTGACAGCACTCGACCGATAGGATATTTAATCCTGGTCAACCTCCCTCTCTCCTCCCCTTTTGGCCTATGCATCCACGCCACCCCGTCACTCGGTCTCCCGCACCCCCATTCCCCGCTTACTCATTCGCCCGCCATGTCTCCGACGTCTCGCGCGCTGGTGGGAATCCCGCGAGTGCACAGTCGGAACGTCCCGATTGAGTCAACCTACTCGACTTCGGCGTCCGAATCTCCCCGCCTCGTACTCGCCACGACTAGGAGACTCGCTCATCGGGAGCGCAGGGTCATGTGACCGCATTGGACCTCGCGTCTCATCTTGCTGGTCGAGCTCGAGCTGGTTCGTCTGGAGCTGCTCCCCAGCGAATTGTCCAGGACCATGCTACGCCTGGTCAACCTTTGACTACGCTTTCGTTTTCGCGTTCCGGGAATGTGTTGGCCGTCAGTGGCTGAGTCAGATACGTTCGAGTCTTCGAGGTTCAACCGAGGGGCCGGTATTCCAAGGGCGGGCCACGATTAATCGAGCACGAAGACCCGACGGAAGGCCGGGATACGGGTATTTTATCGCACTGGTACGACACTCGATGCTCCCTGACTTTTACCCTTGCTGATATCTCCAGAATCCGCGTCCCGACAGATTCCAAGCCATCCGAACGCGTACTCTGGCGGACGGGGAGCTAGCTGGAAGGACTCGGTCCAACGCCTCTCCCATATCTCAGACGGAACCGGTTAAGCTCTCGGAACATTCCGCCAAGAGATTGGCAGGGTCGAATGGTGCGTACGTTCTCCCACTTCGCCCACCACGTCTGTTCTCCCCGGCATTGCGCTCGTGTTTGACGGAACAACGCCCTGTCCGAAGCCGACGAGGACATGCCCCCTCTCTGCCTCTAGGCGCACGCTGCTCGTCCAATCAGAGCGCTCTAGTGGTTCTATAACCAGTTATGTATTTAGAATACCATTAATGTAGCTCTGGCAATCCCGCCCAGCTGGTCACCGAATAAATCTAATTTACCTTAACTGTCCGCATTCGGTCTTATTGTATTCATAAGAGGGTGGATACCTGTGGTGATAACCGGCCACATAATGTCGAGTCCAGCGCTTATACGTGTCTGATGTGTTCAACGTGCCCAACTTCCTGACTCCTGCCACATCGAGCTATGGGTAAGTAAATCTCAGAAACACCCACGGACTCCTCAATAATTTTTCAATCGCTCCGTTAATTCACGAATACAGAATACAAGCCAGAGGGTACGCAACGCGAACACTTAGGTGTTAAGAACGCGGAAAATGATTACGACAACTACGGAGACGACAATTCCGACGATGATTACGAATACGAAGACGAAGGCGATAGTGAAGATATAGACGATGTTTTTGAAGACGAGGACGAAGATGAAGAAGGAGACGAAGGGACAGAGTCACATATAAATGATGAAGACGATCTTGTGTAAGTTAAGGATTCAGATGACTCGTATGTGGACTAACTCACCATTGCTGCTAGGGTGTATATTGACACGTCTGATGTTATCCCCGCAGCGGGTATACACCTTAATTTGGACTCGAGGTGATGTCTTAATGACTAGACATCTAATTAGCGTTGGCTCACATCGCTTCTAGTCCTGCTGCTGCGGAGAGCTCAGCGCAGCCAGCCAAACCGCCATTCGAAGGCGTAAAGATAGACCTGAAGAGTAACAAATCGAAAATAAATCAATTCCGCACACAGATGAAGCGTAGCTACACCGAGGGGGAAAAGTAAGCTTTAAGATACATAGTTAGCTACATCTTGACGCGTTCTCTAGGAAATTTTGGTATGAGATGTACAAGCCCCCAGTGCGTGATGAAGAGCACGAAGCTCGAAAAGTCCTCGAGCCCCAAAGGTATGTTTGGGCTCTACATAATGATCCCTAACGTTGTTGATGTGACTTCCAAACCAGGCGGGAGCCGAAGTCTAAGAGGCGTAAACTAGAGGAGCGAATCCAGCACGCTATAGACCGAGGAGATGTAACTGGGGGAGGGTTAGTCTGATTTTTTCGAGTTTACCTGCATCCACCAGCTGATAATTTTGCAGGAAAAGTCACACATACGAGGGTAAGGAGCAGTTCTGGGAGAATCTCCTTACCGCCGAGTTTTCAATGTATGAGGCTCTAGAAAAAAAATGCAAGTAAAACAGTAAATCTATTCCACTTGCTGACGTTGGATTAGATTACTGTGATGGATCGTATTTGGAGCTTTTCGACGCGGAGAAGATGTGCGAAGGTATTCGAAAAGACCATCGGCGTGGCTCAGCAACCTCTCGTCAAAAGCGCTCGCGCTCACGCTCTGCAAAGTCAACTAAGGAGCCGCCCAAGGAGCCAAAACCCATCTATTGGTCCTCTAAACGGGTTGCTGAGCGCCAGGGGTACAAGGTTGTTCCACCCGAAGACTTGAAAGAGCTACCAAAGCACTCCTTTTCGGTCTATGACGTCAATGGCATCCCCGTCCTTTATAGTTTGGCCAACTATTTTGGACCAAAGAGTGTTAAGGTAAGTGTTTCATCCCAGGTAGTTGAACGATCTGAGACTTTTCAAAACTAGCATTACACGGATAGTCTGCTAGGCCTGGCCGATCATGTGAAGTTAGTGACGTGTCATGCTGATGCTAAAACCAGGGGTGCCAACTACTCGTTTGAGGAGGGACGCGCAACCGGCTGTATCCACTTAACTCATGCGTGGCGTGGCTTGGGTGGTAAGGTGAGTACTTACTTAACTTTCCAATTGCTGGTATAGTAATGTTACCTTAGAAAGAAGACTTAAAGCCCTCAGCTCCGAGTGTCAATGGCGGCTACACTGGCGTCACCAAATCAGCCACGGCCTTCAACGAGATTCAAACGCATCATCAAGACACTCGGGAGTATAATACCCTGGTAAACCTTTCTCTGTATCGTCTTCTTCGACCCAGTTTTTGGGCATACCTGCGTATGTCCAGCAAAATCCGAAGCGGAATCCCAGGGGCTAAGGCAGTTGCCACACATGACCCTTCTCTTTCCACTGGTACGTTTTCTAAATCTCTTGTTTTACAATAGCTAACTTAGTTTTAGGCAAAGCTGTCATTTATAGTAGAAATACCCCCCTGCACTTCGACAACAAGGAGGCCCCTGAGGGTTGGTCTCCACTGGTAGTTATGGGGACTTGCAAGACTGGGATGCTTAGTATCCCAAGGCTAGGTATCAAATTCCCCTATCTCCCTGGACATCTGGTTCTCCTCCGTGGTCGATTGTTAGACCATGAGGTTATTGAGTGGGATGGAAAAGATATTAGAATTTGTGTTGCTCATTTTACACATGTGGATGAGTGGGGATTTGCTGGTGTTGTACCTCCTCTGTAACTCACACCATTCACTCAAGTCTGTATATAGCATGCATTCAGTCTATTCTATGTCCGAGCAACAAGACAAGCAAGGTGTTTCAGCCTAGCACGTGGTCGTGCAGGCACTTCCCCATCATT
>WSTJ01001369.1:0-13216 GCA_019623705.1 Ceratobasidium sp. 428 | reverse complement strand
ACCCTTAGCCCTGCACCAAGTGCACACACCTAGAAGACCCTCAGGCCTACCTACACATGATTTTTGCTGATTTTATATCTTGCATCTTCAGGGTGTAAATGCTGTTTCAAAATTCAGCTCTTCAAGGGTATGTACCATTGTGGCGCTTTACAGGTATCTCCCAGTTAGCCTAGTGGTTAGTGCTCCTACCTGCTAGATTATGTGATCCATATCTGTCAGGGTCACCGGTTCAACTCCTCCTTAGGGCAATTATTTTTAGATGCATTTCCAATTGTTTCCGACATTTTTTTCACTTTTTCCCAAAAAGGAAATTTCCAAAAAAAGAAATTGTGATTTGAGAAATTTCAAGTGATTTCAAGTGATTTCAAGTGGTTTGGGAGATTTTGAAAATTTTGGTGATTTGAGTGATTTTGGTGATTTGGGCGTGATTTGAACTGCTTTCCAGTGATGTAAATTCAGGCCCTGACATTTGGGTGATGTGAGTGGTTTTCTGGATGTGTGGGATGTGCTGATTTCACCACTGGGTAGGCTGGACAGTACTGGGTCCACCTCTATAAGGCAGGTGGTTTTCTCACATCACTTCAAAGATCTTGGTAAGCAAATTCCCACTTTCCTGATGTGGCGCATTGCAGAAAGCTGTTATGGTAAGATCGTTTTCCATATCTCCCTTGTGGTCTGCTTGCCCACGTTCAATTCGCTCTTAGAAAGCTATGCGCGTGAGTCATGTTCAGCACTTACCCTCGACCAGCGACAAGGCAGAAACCGACAAGATCCTGTCGTTGATCGGCACCAACCTGACCAACTACCGCTCAAGCACAAAGGACCAGGTGCGGTGATTAGTTACAACGTGTTTCTATTAAAACTGACCGCTCGCAGCTCGAGAAACGCAAGCCTGGCGAGCCAGAAATGGATATCGGATCGCTCGTGGCAAGGGCAACTAAGAACACTGACGTGAAGATCACCGCCGCCCACTACGGGCGCTTCGCGTTTCTGGTAAGTCTAACTTTGATGCACATTAAGAGTTTCAATCATCCTCATTCCACCTTGTTCGCATGCATGTACAGAGCCGCCAGTTTGAGCTCTGGAAGAATCGGGAGAACGCTGAGACAGATACGACCAACTTTTGGGACTGGGTGGACCAGGCTTTGGCCAACGTGCGCAAGAAGACCGGCGTTTCACAAGCAAAAATAGATGAGTGAGTGTGCCTTGGGCTCTTAACACCCGGTGACTGAAGCCTCCAAACACAACGCCAGATATTTCAAGAGGGTCTACAACAATGACACGGCAAAGTGGTCCCAGCCTCTGGGCGAATTGGTCGAGGAGCACGAGCTTGAGGAAGCGCAACGTCACGCTCATGAGCAGGCGCGGGAATTGGTTGGGAAGTAGAAACCCAAGTAGTGCGTATGTGTGCCAAATGTCTGCGCAAGGCGTCTTCATTATTATTTTACTTTCGTATCTTTATCTCTATTGTACTGTTCCTTTCTATGTATACATACTCGATTGTACAACCAAAAATATGGAATGATTTGAGTGCTATCAGACAACGTGTGAATCGATCCAGAAGGGTGTAAAAAGGCTCGCACGGACGGCGACAGCGCAGCGTAGATCCCCCTCTTGTACGTCACCCGAACATCCCAATAACCTCCCCATGATGTTTGAGGGACGCGGCCACGAGATTGAACCTTTGTAAGAGGCCCAATTTATTCGCTTCGGACCATGGGCTCCACCGCCTGGGAACCTCCGCCCAAGGTTTCTCGCTTATCCATGTCACGGGACCGCCGGGACATTTCTAGGAGGCGGGATTCAGTTGGCTGTGTAGTAAATGGATGAACAGGGTTGCAATTGGCAATTGTCAATCAACCGCCAATTTATCCAACTGTCAACGCCCATATGGTGTCGAATCTAACACAATTAATCACCTTACTTTACTGCTGAGTGACCTCAACATTAAGGGCTGCGAACCAAACTGACTTTCAACACGTAGCTTGAGTATGTACATTAAACCTTCCCCTTTCAACCTACCTCGAACTTAGCATTCGGCGCTCTTTGAGCAGTGTTTTAGGAGAAAACATTTAGCATATACCCTTGTATAGTACAGGCCATCGAAGTACGAGCGATTCCGGGTGAATCGATGTTCGAAAAAAGAATTGTGGGAAGAAACATATATCTAGAAAATGGAGACAGCGATTTGCAGCGCTGTCACAGGACACGGAGGTTGAAATGAGAAAAGCCGCCACGGTATTTGATAGCGCGGCTGGCGGTCAAGTCGAGTGGACGGCAGTGGTAGCAATACCTCCCAGTGGCCCGGATGTGCGAGTTCATGCGGCGCGAACAGACCGTCACAGCGGCGTGTCCAACGATCGTGGTGAGCGGCGGGAGCGTCAGTAGGACGAATGCGCAGCCATAAGAGTGACATACATTAGGTACAGTGTATGAATACTATAATCGACCCCGCTCAGCGGGAATGCTCTCTTTGGTAGGTAGCTCGGCTAGTTGACACACGAAAGTGTTGGGGACTTTGAGGCGAGCAAAATCGAGTCGGGCTGCGAGGGAAGCGTGGACACCGCCATGGAGAGTTAACGCAAAAACCAGTAAGGCGACCTTGGGCCAGAGTCTTTCGCGGGACATACCTTGGCAAAAGCTGCTGCCAGGCCAGCTTATGAACCAATCGTCTTCGGACTTGCCACCGGAGACGATCATCCAGCCCGACTCAAGATGAGAACAGTAGCCATAGGATCAAGAATAAGCACTTACGATTGTGCTCGGCGTTTCAGGTATGTAGCGCGACAATCTTCAGGGCAGACCGATAGTCGTGTTTAACGGTAGCAAAAGTGTTCATAGAAGTAAGCGAGTGTTCAGCATCGTTGCATTCCTCGAGCGCATCGCAGAATACCCGCTATATAAAAGGCACAACGCAATGACTTACTGCAGCGTAGGAACATCCGCATTGACAGCAGTAGCGTACTGCTGCGAAGAATCTGTTGGCAGGCCTCCGGAGGCTGGCAAGAGGCGATGGGTAGGTTGAATCGTGCGTTGCTGGTGAAGGCGCGGGTGGTGGTGAGCAAGGGACAGGATTGGTGGATCCACAATGGCACGTGACGTGCCACCCAGCGTCGCATCAATTGCGACTCAGCAGTTTGTCGCTCTCCGCCACACCCTCGCCTGGTGACCGTCAGCACGATAGCCCCGCCCGCCCGTCTTCTGCCACCATGTGGCCTCGACCCGACACTTGTTAGCCTTCTACTCGCGTCTACTACTGTCCCTCAGCACCCTCAACGGCCAAACGCGTTACGGTATGTCACGCTCCACAACCTGTGCCCGACGCTAATTTTTGTTTTCCTCCCGCTGTTCGTCCGTCTGCCTCGCCTTCACTGTGCCCATTCGGATCCATCACCGCTCCTTGTCTGGCCTTACCGTTGCTGCTCAGCCACAATTCCCCACCTCAGCCACACAAAGCAATGGTGAGTTGGCCGCCCGCCTACGTATCACCCACTCCTGCTCACGCCGCCACATTTACACGCCCGCGCTTGCTCCACTTACACCAGCAGTGCCTGATCCGCCATTTACGACATCCGATTGACGAGTAAGTCGGATCTCGCGGAGCGACCCACTCTTTCCGCGTATATCCTCTCACACGCCGCTGCAACTTTGGATATATCAACCGTGAGTATTTATACACAGTATTCTCACGTTTGACGCGCATATGCTTAATCACTTCCGTTCCTTCTCCTGCTGCCTGCCACCTGCCTTCGCTGGTTGGCATATATGATTTGGTGAGTACATTATCATCTATCTTACCTTTACTAACGCTAACCTTAGCCCCACCGTTCGCAGAGTCTATTCGCCTACAATAGGCGACATCAACGCGTCACGCCACATCGCTAGTGGCGGCGACGACAAGGCTGCTTTTGGCAGCAATGATATAGGTAAAACACTCTATAACTTCTGGGTTGCACATGTAGTTATTTAGCAATAATAATAACATTAAACGATAGCCAAAATGTACAGATGGGAAAGAAAGAGAGCTGAGTGCTGGGCTTTGATCGATGTGCCAAGGCTTTGCTGGGCTTTGCTAGGCTTTGCTAGGCTTTGCTAGGCTTTGCTAGGCTTTGCTAGGCTTTGCTAGGCTTTGCTAGGCTTTGAACGCCGACGCCGGCCACGTCCTAGCAATGCCTAGCCCACACACACAAGCAAACCCCGTACACCGAGTATTCAAAGCCCAGCAAAGCCTAGACAGGCTGTCTGGGCTTTGGATTTTCGGGGGTGAAGTGCGGTGATTACCCCATACCTGGAAAGACGGAAGTTAAAGAATTCAACAGAATGCTTTTATGGCGGTTTTCAAAAGTCGGAGCCGATCAAAAAATAAACGCCGAGAGGTCAAAAACGATATTCCGCCAAAATGTATACGGATGAAACATGTGTCAAGTACATAAGTAGGTCATTGGACTCGCCTCGCCTCGGCGAGAATTTCTATGTGCGCATGTTTTTGATAGCATGACTTTCAAGAACACACCGACTCAGGGGGGATATCCCCCTGAGTGTGCAACGGGGAGAATACGTATCACAACCGGCCGTAGCAAATCGACAGAAGACCTCTTAGCGAGTTTGTGTACGAAGTATCGCCTTGATAGAGAACCTACAGAGTGAAATATGCCTCCTGCTTCCCCTCGCCCTCACTCGGGTGACGCATGAATACAGCATATCTCGCTTTTTAGTTTCGCTATCCAGGCAGTACCGCACAAATAGACTTGCTAGGAGTAATGAATGTATACGCAGTAGAAGTGAATGGAATGCTATTTGTGGTACGTAGCAAGGCGCATATATGCGATACAAGACAATACGCAGGACAGTACAAGGGAGCGACTGAGATAATAGTAGCGTATAGAGATAAGGGAACACAAAGGACAGTCGACATACAATAGTAACCGAGTCTGTTGTTAGTATCTACAACAAGGAGGTCTTCTGTCTATTTGCCACGGCCGGTTTTGATACGTATTCTCCCCGTTGCACACTCTGGGGGATACCCCCCATGAGTTGGTGTGTTCTTGAAAGTCACGCTATCAAAAACATACGCACATAGAAATGTTCGCCGAGGCGAGGCG
This sequence comes from Ceratobasidium sp. 428, assembly GCA_019623705.1. NCBI lineage: Eukaryota > Fungi > Basidiomycota > Agaricomycetes > Cantharellales > Ceratobasidiaceae > Ceratobasidium > Ceratobasidium sp. 428. The sequence goes on along the minus strand of WSTJ01001369.1, from coordinate 8,114 downwards.
AGTCTAATGATTTAATTATGTACTTGATACATGTCTCATCCGTATATATTTTGGCGGAATATCGTTTTTGACCTCTCGGCGTTTATTTTTTGATCGGCTCCGACATATGAAAACCGCCATAAACAGAACGACGAGACGGAAGAAAACGATCAAGAAGAAGAAAAAGAAGGTTCCACACCACCCTTTCAGAACCAATTCCCCGACTTCAGAAATAACGACCACCGTGCCCAAGTGGCAAGGCGAACGAATGATCCGCTACGACCGGAATGCGACACAGTCATATATGGGGAGATCAGCAAATAAGGTTGTTACGTTCTTCACTTTCGGACTTCAGAAGCTGATTATCATGCTTAGTGGGCGCACTCGAAGTTGGGATGGGCTCCAAAAAAGAAGGGTACAGTATATGCTGAGGTGAGTCATTCGACAGCGTTCGCTAAAAGGCACGTTCAGTTGATCACATTTCTAAGTGGCTCCATCGAGTTGCTCATCGGTTCGAAAATGCGACTGCCGATCGGTTTAGTAACATGGTAACGTCTTAACTAACAAGATGATCTGCGGAATTTTGATTATGTGTTCCTGTTTAGATATTCGGGACGAGAGAATGCAACACAGACATGATGCGGTGAGTCTTTTCTATGTATCATAAACGTAACCGGTAATTTATACCTGCGTATAGTACAGAGGAGACCATAACGCGGCTACTCGATTCACCCAAGATCTATCAGGTGCTCATCAAAGTCACGTCTGAGTGTTTATATCAGGACGACGAGTACCCCATGATGTCACACATTCGCTGGTGCACTAAGGAGTTGAGCTATGACTTTACGGTTCAAGACTTCACGGTACGGTTAGGGTTCTGGCGGTCCAGGAAAAAAAACTCAACTTAACGTGTCTGCTAGGCCGCTCGCTCTACCACCCCCCACAATGTCGTTTTCTATCCATTCTCACTTCAGCATCCGTTCCGATTTGAGCTTGAACTTGATAAGCTAGTTCTGGACCAATTCCTGGGAAATTTGCCAGGTCCAGCCGCAGCAGCTAGCGACGGCCTCGTGGCTGAAGATATACTTGCGGGTTGGAAGCTGCCCGAACTTACTTTCGAGGAAAAGAGACTGCTAGCTGAATGGAGAAATACAGAGCCTAACGGAGAAGAGATCGAAGATATAGAGCCTGATACTGAGAGCGAAGACTCTGACGAACCATACTCTGAGTACTCTGACGATGAAAATGATTGAGATGATGGCTTCTGAGGGGTAAGCGAATCCCCTTCAATACTATTGGTTTTGGATTTCTGAAACTACTATCATCTATTTTTAGAGCCTTCATGAGGGTATCCAAAGTATAAGGGTGTCTATTCGAACGAGCGGGCGAATATACATGTTAGGTAGAAATAGCATTAAATATCTATTGTTAGATTCTACAGTATGGGGATGCTGGACCCGATAATCGTCCCAATTGTTTAAAATCAACACAAGGCTGAAACATTGAAGCCGGATATCGTATTTGCAGCTCCCCCAAGGGTCTTCTTATAGGTATATGCGCGGATGTTCTCCTCTGTATTTACGATCTCTACTTCTCCTCGCTCAACGACTACAAACGCGTACTTCTTGATGCTCGGGCCCAACTCCAGTCTCGCCTTGCTCCGCTCTCTGGTAGCCCGACACCGCTTGAGAAGCGAAACCTCAAGGCGACGACGAGCAGCATTTAGATAGGTTCGACCTAGACCCAAGCATGAAGCCTTTTCTTATCCTCGAGAAGAAACTGGGCTAGAAGTAACCATAAATTACATGTCATATGCGAATATGTACCCAATTAAGCAATGTATCAGCGAACCCGAAATGAATCTGGGGTATATGGCGGGGTGTTAGGAGTCTGCTACTGCTTTGTAGGGAGCTTATGGCAACGGCATCAGCAGCTTGTAAGGTCTTGTCATCCTTTATGTACCTCGCGCGTAGTGTTACGAATCCTATTGGTGCCGGAAGGACCTGGCTAGTACCGGCTGATTCCCCTGCCGGTGGTCCGATTGACCGGTGTTCAAGAAGCCGGCGCTTCGCCCTGTGCTCGTTGGACCACGACCAACTGTAAGGCAGCCCCACTCTCGCATGTCTGAAAATTCTAGTTTATAGCCCTCAGGTAATATGGTCGCCCCAAGCAAAGATGACAACTTCAGTGTTATTTGTGTATGTGTACTAAATCAAGAAATATGTTACTTGTAAACATGGAACGAAAAGCGAAAAACAAATGACGGGAATCGAAAGCTCTACCGATACCACCTGAGCAACGCATACCCACTACTCGCTATACCCACACTCCCCTCTCCATCCCTATCCGCTCTCACACGTTGAACACCCTTGCTCGCGACCGTCTCACCACCTTTGACCAGTCCGGTCTTCCTCGGCGCCGACGCCCCCAGTATCCTCGGGACTCGGCACCCAGACGCTACCCGCGACCGTCGCACGATCTGATCGAGCTAGGATTGAGATCACGCGCGTGTCAGAGAGTGGAGGACCATGGCCAGTCACAGTATCCCGTGCTCGGACTGGCCTTCGCTCTTAGAGGACGGGTCGGGCGCTACGACGGCGGGAAAGTACTCTGAGATGGCCGGCTGGGTACGTACGCTCGTCAAGCTGCTCGCTTGGCTTAACCTTGGGACCCGACTCGCGTCTCCGTCGTTAACACCAATCCGACTACCAGGAGCGGTCCTGGTTGCAATCCCTAGACTCGAACCCGACGCTTCGCCCCGACCGGCCTGGATAATATTCTTCTAATCCTTCCTCGTTGGTGTCGGAAACCTCGAACCGGGCGGACTCACCGCTCGCCTCGGGAGCGCAGTCATACTTCCAGTCGACGCAGGCACGAGGGGCACGTATATTCCCGGATAATTCGAAACGGGCGTTCCGGATCGTAGTGGGTCCCGCGTTGTTTGTCCTTTGGCGTGGGTAGCAGGCGGGACTGACTTTTGTTGGCGTTCGGAAATAGACACGAGCACTATCTCCTCCACCAGTAGAAGGACCTCGGCGCAAGTCTGGCGCCTGCGTTGGGCTCGAAACAATCGTGTTCCGATCACCAGCCTCAATCACCACCACAGTTACCACCACCCGCAACGCAGGTTCGCCCCTCGAATCGCTCATCGCACCAATGTTGTCTGACCCACTCTACAAACTCGGACCAGAGGGCGTGACACCGTTCGCCCATTCGGCCGCCTGGAGTCCTGGGGTAATGAAGGTGTTATTCACCTCTCAGGTTGTTAACCATGGTTCTGTATTACAACGCGGTCTGGGTCTGGGCCGGCATTATAGAGAGAAGTGAGCCGGACAGTGCGTTCTGTGGGATTTTGTTGGTCAAGAGCGAGCTTGACGACGCTACGCTCGACGCTGTTGACAAAAACTTGTCAACAAAATTATCATCTATTCTGTGTCGAAGAAAAAAATGTACATAAGACGGACCCAGAGATAATTGAAGGGTTGCCGCTCATGCTCGACAGCTGTTGATCAAGCTGGCTCGACTACCGCTGGTTCCTGGTGGACGACACATGTGGAGGGCGATGAGGAAAAGTACGACGATGGCTGTAGGCGGTTAGCCAAGGAAGACCCCAAGACCGGCTGAGTCATAGTCCACGTGATTCGATCCTGGGCCATCCACAACCACCACCGCTGCGCATCTTACATGGATATAGATATCTTTTGTCATATAATCCACGCGCGCGTAACTTCGCTGCTCGTCAGCGGGACCTCGTCTGAGCGCATACATCGAGTCATCCTGCTGCATGCTATGTAATCGACCATGAGGCGACCAATGCAGCGATTGTTGATTTTACGGCTTGCGAATCAACTCTTCGCCAAAATACACCCTGTTCATCAGAACCCCACTCCTATCCTTAGCCAGCCAGATTTAGATAGATTCAGCCGGACCCAGCCAGCCGATGCAACCGGGCTCGACCCATTAAATCCTCGTCCGCCTACCATCCACAGGTCACCCCACCACTAGCCCAGCGTCAGTCCGTCACAAGCTGCCCCTTCCGGTCAGGTCTTGTCGGAGCCGAGGTGAAGTCCTGTGCTAGCACGCTAGCTGTATAGAACCTCGACTCTGCCAAGCCCGTTGCAGCATATAGTGCATAGTCAGTACTATTCACTCAACCAACAATATTCATCGTGTGTGTTACGTCAGCTTGCTTTGCTCACCTTCTGAACCTCACTCTTGGTCGCCTATCCGTTGCTATCGCTTTACCTGGTCGCTTACCTTAATACCGCCAATCTGCCTGAACTGGGCTACTTTTTTTCATTTGTGTGCAAGCTTTCTTATCCTGCTATCAACATAATAATCGCGGGGACGATAACCTGCCGCGCTCCGCGATAATTAATATGTATATCCCGTCGGCGAACTGATGTGGAATAGTTCCGAGTGAGTTTTCCGCCTTTGCTTGCAAGAATCGAAGCTGACGGCCGCCTTGTGCAAAGCTTCTCATGCGAACCCATCATGGCAGCTTCACCTCGTCTGAAGCTTTAAGTTCGTACTTCACTGTTTCTACAACCCCGAGCGCTGGCTTTCCGATTAGCTGTGTCCATTTTCTCTCACCGGACCGCCCCACGTCCCATATCCGGCCCTAGCTTATATCAAGGGGCCCCAGCAAACTAAGCGCCGGACATGAACCGGGGGGGAGGGGGGGTACGTATGGCCTAGGCCCCAGGTCGCTCCGGGTGACTCCCGTTGCCATTTTCGGGCTTGGTTACGCGGTGGAGGTGTGGAGAGCTGCGTCACGTGACGAGGCGGGAGTCACCTGGCGGGCGCGTTCGCCGAGCACGGGGTTACTCGCCGAGGGTCACAGTGTATCTCGCATATAGTCTATGTAGTCGATGTACTAGCGAATGAGAATGCCGATGCGATTCTACCGGGCACTGAGTCAATAAGCCGTTGAAGGTTGTGGCGGCGGGTGGTCAAGAATAAAGCGGCCGTCGGGGCGGGAGTCGGGGACTTCTCTCGAACTCGGCGGACCTTCTTCTTAAGCTTCGGTATGAACTTAGGCTTGAACAATGAACGTCAAATATCGCCCGACATCTATGTACAGGCTGCTAAAGGCTGCAAAGAGCTCCAGATCCCAAAGTTCAAAGGCTCGGAAACACTTGTACGGGCAAAAAAATGTTGCTTCTGCGATCGTCTCGTCAAGCTTGGTGCTGGTACATCAGACTACTCGCTACAGCAGCATATGCGCTCGATTGAGTGCCAAAAATCGCAGGAGTCCTTCATTCCCTTCTGTTATCCGAGTCTAAACCACCTTATGCGAAGCTGTCTACTGATACGTTTGGGCAATTTTCTCAATATTGCTCTGCTCCTAACTCTATGCACTATTCGTCCGTCGATTTACCCCATTCGGATATAGTATTCCCTGGCATTCCGCCCGCACATGAGCAACTTCGCGACTGCCCTGGCGCTTTACATGACAACGGCAATATCTCAAAGTTTAGCCACTATCCATGGCATCTACACGATACTGGCATTCTTAATTACAGTCTCGCTTTCATCGACCCAAAAGGCAGATTTATTCGCGTACAGAGCAACAAATGTCATCGGAAGTCGCCCGGATCAGGCACAGCGTGCACGGCATGCGATCAGGTCATACTAGGCGGCCAGTTTCAAGATATCCTGCAGCGTGCAAGTCCAGACAGTGTGGTGCCACCTAACTTGAACCTTCAATTCCGGACCCATCCGCAACTTTGTGAGCTAGTAAAAGACAAAATTACGCAAATAAATGCGCACCAATTGAAGGTGTTTATGTCTCTCTGGCGTATGCTGATTCATCCGTGTAGCTGATACAATTCGCTTATACTAGAACTGAGCCACCGAGCAACACATCCAGTCCCTCTCTGGTCGTATGAGTGACCAAAAGCGACTGATGTTTGCAATCTCGCAGTCAGATGTTGCTGCAATAGGTCGTATCGTGCAATTGGCTCTATGGCAAGGCGCTGGAGTCGATACAATTATCGATCGAATCATACTAGCTCAACAGGGCTTCTACCATCCTCATATGTACACGGTAAGCGCAAATTTGCTGGGTATTGGCGTAGTATGATCTCAAGCGCTAACTCTTGGTTAATATAGCAAAGAGATTTCGATATTGCTGGATTAGTTCTCAAGGTTGGCGGCCCTCGCTTGGCATTTGCAGTAGCAAAAGCCATGCATCTCCCGAGCATTAGCACACTTTGTGCTCGTCTTGATCTACCTCAACTTCTTCCAAGCGTTGGATTCCCTACTAAAGACGAAATAACAACAAACATTGAGTCGTTTTTTGGCTATAATACTAACAGAGCTAGCCCTCGTTCACGGGTTGGACACTCTCTTCTCATGGATGAGCTTACAGCTGAGCCTCGCCTTCGCTACTACCGGAGACTAGGTCTTATAGTTGGATTTGGCCGACATTTTGATCACCTAATCGATATGAAGAACCTTAATTCTAGACCCGACGCTCTTGAGGTGCTACTGAAACTCAAGGATCTACTAGACTCTGGGGTGATTAAACGGGCTACGGAGGTGACTATGGCGGCAATCGCTCGGTTTGGACAGACCGACTACAATCCTGCTATTATCCTTGCTTCGGGCACATGCAAGACTGAGAAGGCCCCAGAGCAGGCTCGTTTGATACAGCTTATACTGGATAGCTGGTGCGACTCTCCACAAGGTGCAGCTCTGAACGGCAATATATGGTCTATATGTACAGATGGCAATGCTACCCGGCGGCGTGCACTGTTCCAGCTCTGTATGCTTTCTAAGCTTGCTTCTGACTCTGATCTATTCCGACTACTCGGCCACTTACCCCTTCTTAACCTGCACTGTAGTCCGACACAGGTCACTCATGATGGAGACTACAAACATGAAGAGAAAAGTAAGCTGGCTATATGCGCATTGTTTGCTTGATCTGCTGACATTCATTGCTACTATGATGCAGGATTAGCAGCTGCGATGCGCTCACGCGCAGGAATGATTGTGAATGGCGCGCATATAACCACTAAAATGCTTGTGAAGTATCTTAGATGTTTAGGCGATCTACCCGAGTCTCGGATTCTTTCCTTCTTTGATGGAACTGACCCCCAGAATGTCCCCAAGGCCAACTCTCTCCTCACAAATTTACACTGGGCCGCCCAGCTTTCTGATATCGCTTCTCGGGCTGAAAACAAGCCATTTGTTCTCCTTGGCGAGGTCATTGGCTCATTTGTGCATCCTCATACCATACCTACACTCTCTCTGGCTGAGCAGATGACTAGCCTAGCCCGATGTGGACATCTTCTATATGCGCTATACCGGACTGATGGTGTCAAATTTATACCTAGTCAACTCTTCTACCACATCCAGGCTTCAATCAAGAATGCTGTGTTCTGCGTTGCTAAAACTCAGCTTGTCGACCCTAGCTTGCCATTTTACTTGCTACAGACAGGAACAGATCGGTTGGAAGCTCGCTTTGGTACATATCGTACAGCCACTAGTGACAGCAATTGCGATGTATTACAGATGTGCGAGCGCGCATCTTCTGCACAACATATCAACGAGATTTTTTCAGCTCGTCCGGCTTGGAACCGAGCGCCTTATTGATTGTCTCTGGACGGTAAATCGGGCGTCGATCACACCAATCCAGCTTCTTGGATTGGTGATGTTATTGTTGGACATGTTGACTTGAATTCCTGCTGGCTGCTCGGTCGATTGCAGGCAGCAGACATCTTGACACGAACCAGTGTTCCCTTTGATTTCAGCCCAAGCGTTCCCCTTGCGACGAACCTCGAGATTGACCTGATGCGTCCATTTGGCACATACCCTGGAGTTCAAACAGATACTATTGAGCCGGACATGCAGCCCACACCATTATCAGAGCTAGTAGAAGATGGTGCTGCGCTTCCTGAAGCTGCCAATTATAACTTACCTGAAGAGCTTCAGCACTTGGGTGACGACGAGCTTGGTATTGTCACAGTTCTCTCGACGATGGTGATGAAGTCAAGAGTATGAAGCCTGATGCCTCAGTGACTAAGGGATATGAGAAGAACTATAGGATTGACGAGGAGGTCAAGTTCTTGGTCTGTAACCTCGAACTTGCCCTTGGTTATATACATCTCAGAGCACAGCCTTGTATCTAC
>WSTJ01001368.1:0-11613 GCA_019623705.1 Ceratobasidium sp. 428 | reverse complement strand
CAGGCGTTGTAGTAGGGGTAGCGCCAGGGGCGCCTGTACATAGACCGGGTCACGTGCCCTTCGTATACATCGTCTCTTCCCTCACCACCGTGGCGTGTCCACCGTGGTGACGACTGTGGGACCCAATAACGCCTGAGGAGATATAGACGAGACCGGCATAACTGGTCGACTTTTTAGAGCTCGTTTCTTATTCACTGCGCGCGACAAGACGCGCCTTCACTAACTCAAACGCATTTTTTTTCACGCGACCAACCACGGCGTACTTAGACGCGCAGGGCTGCTGGAGAGACCAAGGCGGCAGGTTTTTATCAGCAGCAGTAGTAGAGCGCCTGCAGTTACCGACTCCAGAACCATCAGTATCCCCCGCGCCCCAGGCGCACAGCCACGCCAGCTCCTCGACCTCGACCCCGCCCTCGCTTACCTCGATCCTAGGATCCCTTGATTCGAGCCCACGCGGTTCGGACATCCTGTTCCCCCCAAGCCCTGCAGTCGAACAAGGGTTCAGTCTCGAAAATTCTGACGAGGAAGGACCTGCTGACTCACCTCGCACACCGCGTCGCGCTACCCGCCCGCGCCGCTCATCTATCTTAACCGCTCCACCTCGTGCACTCCGCCCTCCGAGCGAGTCGGATAACGATTCGAACAGCCCTGACTCCTACCCCTGTTTACCGCCCAAGTCCACGTAGCGGTCCAGGCCAATCCCACTTCTCCCACGAGGCCTACAACACCCTCACCTTTAGGCAGTGCCGCCACTAGTGTTATGGCTGGCTCCTCGTCCACCTTGCGTGATGCGGTCACGGCAGTAGCCGCGCTGAAGCGTTTTGATGGCAAGGGTCAGCCTTGTCCCGAAGCTGAGTACCGGTTTTATTTTGTCCAAGCAACACAAGGGTTGGCTGACGAGGACATCGCTAAGTTATGAGCGAACAATCTCGCATACCAAAGCCCCGCGCACCTCTGGCTTGAAGCCCTGCGCAAAGACGCGGCACGCAAAGACCTGGCAAATAAGTGGTCCACGCTCGAGGCCGAGATTGAGAAGCGCTGGCCAACACCCCCGCTCGATGATGAGGCCCAGCGCCGCAGTTACCGTGAAGACTGGGCGGCTCACCAGTTCAACATGGAGACTATGTTGCCGAAGCTACTCAACCCGACGGGTGCTACTAGACCGATGCAGGAGTGGGCCGACGAACACAAGGCGTTTGCTGTGAACGTGAACAGCACAGACGAGGATAGGGTCTCGAAAACTCTCGAGGAACATTTTGCTCTCGCGCCGTGGATTATCGATTTACTGCCGTTGAAAGACCGGTATGGCGACAAGTTCGACGATCACATCAAGGATATTGGCGAATTAAGCCCGCGCTCTCTTATCACGGCTTACGAGACATATTCTTTACTCGAGTCCTTCTGCGGCATGACCGTCACCCAGACCCCAGTGCCACAGACCCCTTCCGTGCAATATCAGCAGAGTCCAGCCACTCCACGCACCCCTCGAGGATCGACGTCGGCATTGCACCGCCAGACGTACTCGCCCCAAGTCCGGTTCGCGTCCACGGTTCAGGTAGCACAACCCCAGCAGCAACCCTCGGTGCCAATCGAAACCCGTCCAGTGCCACACACGCCACATAACCGAGACCAACCTCCGCACATGCCGCAGACGCCGATCACGCCAGCAGGCCCGGTCGAGTCCGTTGTGTCCAGAATTGCTCGAGCCGACCAGCAACCTAGGAATGCCACGCTTATCCCTGATACCCCCGATCAGCGCGCGCACTGGTCTGCAGAAACCGACCGCTGGAAGCTCACGCACGGCACGAAATGGCCCTCGCTCCAGCGCCCGTACCCGCTCACACCAGGAACCTATGAGCCTACGGCGAACCTGTGCACCAAGTGTGGTAAAGGCTACCACTATTTCCTGGACTGTACAGCTCAGGGATCGGATGTGTTGGGCGAACGCGAACGCGAGTACCGCAAGATCGTGAGCCGCAGACTCCGGGACGACCAGCGGGCGGGCGCACAGCTTACAACCCCCACGCCTCGCGCACGCTTCAGGGACACTAGCCAAGTCGAACTCTCGGAACCGGAGGACGATGCCGAGGAGGACCGTTACGAGCAGGGAAACGAGTAGGGTCGGTGGGCGCTGATGGCGGCCCCGTCGACCCAAACCTAGCCAGCCATGCGGAGGAGGAGCGGGCCGGCTCAGGGTTAAGGAAGAATTTTTTGGACAGGACAGTGCATTCTCTTTCTATTTCTGATACATGTACGCACTCTCAATCGACAAATTTTTCTCTTTATCCTGAGCAGGTGATAATCGACGTTGGAATTACGGAAGATGACGGGGAAAACAGCACGAGGGAATGGCCGTTTAAGATGCGAGTGAAGTTACGGCACGACGGGGAGAAAATGTCGGTCTGGGGAACGGTAGATGGAGGTGCTATGCTGTGCGTGCTCAATAGTACCATCTGGGCGCAGGTTGAACACCGTTTTGGCAGGTTACGGGAATCGCCGGTGGTCTGTCGGATGGCAAACGGCGCATGTGTACCATCGATGGGCACCGGTGTAGGAGAAGTTCGGTATCGACAAGCTCAGTGGCCAATACGGTTCGAAGTCATCGACTCCAAAGGGGCTTTCGAGTTACTGATGGGGAAGGATTGGCTCAAACTTGCCGGTGCGACTCAATTTTACCCCTCGGATACGCTTTCACTTCGTTCGCAGGAAGAAACTATGTACATTGATAACGAAAATCCAAAAAAAAAACGACCTGAACGACGTCCCCGCAGCCCGAAACCGCCAACAACAAACGGGACGAGCACACCGAGCGATGACGAGCACCCCCCACATCAAAGAACAGACAACCCTACCCCAGCCACAAACGAGTCAGCCCCCGAAGCCAGTACTGAGAGGGAGATAACGGACCCCGGTGAGCCAGTTCCAAGACGTAGCGAGAGATTGTGGGCGAGGAGAGGGAGCACGGGAGAAAATACAAACCCGTTCTGGGTCGCTGAAACTGCGCTAGCGGAGGTGGAAGCGTCGGAATTGTTGGATGTGGATGAAGTGCAAACCCTGGAGCGGCCAGAGGAGCTGTGGGCGAAAGCCAGACTGGAGTCGGAGGCAGGAACCCTGAGAGATGTGATGCATGCTGACGAGATCAAACAGGACACACGTACCAATTTGCCTCTTTTGGCAGAGGTCCTAGCCCGAGCCCGACGAAACATGGAGAGAAGCCGAGGCCCGTCCGATGTTGCGTTCACCGATGCCGAACCAGCAGCCCGACCGAAAATCCAAGTACACGTCCCGCCGATCCCAGACTCCGACTGAACCTCCAACCCATTCAAGCCCGAGCGTTTGGCGGAAATCCTGCGCAAGGTCAGGATCGGGAATGAGATAACGGCGGAACAGAGATCTGCGGTGGAGAGTCTAATCCGTGAGTTCGGGGACATTTTCGCGCTTAACTTGTCAGAGGTACTGCCGGTATTGTTTGCAGAGATGAAATTTGACATACCCGAGGGTACTTCATTCCCAAAGCGCCCGGGTCAGAAGAAGCTCTCCGAACCGCAGAGGCAGGCTCTGTACTCGATGCTGGACGAACTTGAGGCGGCGAAGGTCATCGCACGCGTATCGCAAGACCAAGTCGAGGCGATCTCCCCGATCAACATGGTGCCAAAACCAGGAGGTGCCGAACAGCCGTCGCTCGAAACACTGCAGAAAATGGCGAACTCAGAGTGCAGAAAATACGGCCTACCGGTGACGTACCCGGAGCTGGGATTTTACGACGAGACAGAACCCAGGCCTAATCCTCAACCAGCTAAGTGGCGTCTTACGCAGAACTTTGCCACACTTAACAAAGCCACACAGATTCGCCCGTTCCCGATGGGCGACCTGGCAGCAAAACAGCGCGCAGTGGCAGGCCATAAGTTCATCAGCGTCATGGACCTTCAAGCAGGCTTCCACGCGATCCCGATCGCACCGGAGAGTGTACCATACACAGGGTTTTACGTCGAGGGACGGGGTTATTACGTCTACCTGCGGATGCCCTTTGGACTCACCGGTGCGCCTACGGTTTTCTGCGAAATGGTCGCCGAGGCTTTTCACGAGCTTTTAGGCAAAATCCTTGAAGTATGGATGGACGACATGGCAACGGCGGCGGACGAGTTCGATACGGGCTTAGCAAACCTCCGGATTATTTTCAAGTGTTGCCGAGTACACCGAATCTCGTTGTCGGCGACTAAGTCGGTATTCTTCATGACAGAAGCGTCTTTCGCCGGTGCGAGAGTGTCCGCAGAAGGAATACGGCCCGATCTCACAAAGGTGAAGTCAATACTTGAATGGCCGGAACCGGACAACGTGCTCGATTTGATGGGTTTCCTAGGTCTAGCCGGGGCGTACCGCTCGAAGATCCGCGATTTCGCCCAAATTGCACAGCCACTGTCCGATCTTACCAGAGGTGTCCAACCACCAGCAAACGCGCAGAAGAACAGTCACGAGTACAAAAAGGCACTGAAAAACGCGAAGATCGAGTTTACTGAGGAGCAGAAGCAAGCCTTCGTCAAACTTAAGGTCACGCTTACCTCCGACCCGGTTCTTCGAGCCCCAATCTACGATGGCCGACCATTTATTGTGACCACGGATGGCTCCATGTACGGCTTTGGAGCGGTTCTCTCTCAGCAGTGGGAGCAAACCGACTCCAAAGGAGTTACTCGCCAGGTGACGTACCCAATCGCCTTCGCATCGAAAAGGACCTCACGCGCGGAAGAGCGATACATCCCGTTCATTTTAGAGTTTGCAGCCCTCAAATTTGGACTTGACGAGTTTGATAGCATAATTTTTGGGCGCGAACTCGAGCTGGAAACGGACTGCAAAGCACTCGTGGACTTACTCGGCAACCAGAAACTCAACTCGACCCACGAACGCTGGCGGGAATCCATCGTCGCGTGGAACATCTTGGCGGTTCGGCACAAACCCGGAGCAGAAAACAGAGTTTGCGACGCTCTCTCGAGGATGTACGAAGGCCACGCGGACAGGGAAGCCGGCCCAGGACGTGACGAAGAGGTGGACCCCGGGTGGGAGGCTCGCAAAGGACTCTTGCACGATATGTACTTGTTACTATCGGACGAGGCTTCGGCGAACCTCCTAAAGCGATTCGAACAAGATGAGTACTTTTCGGACATTTTGGCACATTTACTGTTTGAGTCCCCCGCAGATCCCAACGATGAAGATCGAGATGCCGAGCGAGAACGGAAACGCCGGGCTCACAAGGCGGCCCCGTACATGATCGAAGATGGCAAATTGTGGCTGACGGGAGGGAAACACTCACGAAGGACTTCCAAAGTTGAGTGTATCCCTTTTAACGAAGTACGCGAACTGGCGCTCGAGGTTCACAGGGCAGGCGGGCATTTCGGCCGAGACATGACCGTGCTCGCGCTCCAACAGGAATACCACTGGCCAAAACTTTGTCAACACGCGACAGAAGCGGTTACTACCTGCCCGCGCTGCAAGAACTTCGGACCCCGCCTCCTCTCAGCACATCTTCGCCCGATCACTTGCGCAAGGCCGTTCGACCTTTTGGTGGGCGATTACGTGTCCCTCCCCGAGGGTCATGGCGGCATGAAGACTGTTCTCATCCTCGTCAATGTCTATTCGAGATACCTCTTCGCGTTCCCGTCCAGAAACCCCGGCACCGGCAAATTTACAGTGGACGCCCTCACGAGAGTATCCGACCTGATAGTCGCGCCTCGCTCGTTCATGGCAGACGGGGGCCGGCACTTCGATTGCGCAGAGGTTGCCCAATGGTGCAAATCGCGAGGCGTGCAGCTACTCAAGACACCGCCGTACGCACCTTGGACGAACGGCCTGGCCGAGGGGCATATCAAGCTTCTCATTGGGCGACTGAAGGCTTTATGTGCGCCCAACGTCGGAGAGGCACCAAATGACGCAGATGACGCGGCGAGTACCCCATCATCTTGGCCAAAGCACCTGACCAAGGCCGTTTCCCAGCTCAACGACCGGGTTCTTGAATCCCTCGGGTATTCGCCACGTGAACTCATGACCGGTTTGCTATTGGCAGAACGGAAGGCGGAACTCGGCAGGAATGTCACCAACCGGTTGGTGGCCGAGGTCGAAGCCAACTTGGCTCTTACGTACGCGTTGTGACAGGACGTGTTCGCTAACGCCTTGAACCACGCGAACCGCCGGAAAAAGTCGTTTGACAAACGAGTTAGGTCGGTCGTATACGCTCCGGGAGACTTGGTGCAGAAATACGACGCTCGATTAGACGAAACGCACAGCACCGTCCGGAAATTGGCACCTCGTTGGTCCGGCCCACTCCGCGTTGTCGAACGGGCAGCCAATTCGTACCGCCTCGAAGACTTAGAGGGCAACACTTTCGCGTCTGCGGCCCACTCCAGACTGCTCCGACCATTCGTCCCTCATCCGGGTACCACCCTCACAGACTACGCGCAAGGCCTAGCCAGAGCACGACGCCTAAACAAGACAGCCGAGAGACCCGATGTCCAGCCCGATCCCGCCGTCCTGCCAAAATCACCGCGTCCCAGGCATCGTCTCCCGCTCGAGCGTGAGGATCCCACGCAGCCAAATAAATACCAAACTAGTGATGACGAAGACGGGGAAATTAGTTGAGTCACTCATTTCCCTTTTATCTATCCGCCTATACCCGCGGCTTACTGCACATACCTAGGTTCTGCTTGCACGATTTCTTGTATATTGTCTTATATCTCATAGGCACTTTTTCTTTATATTCTCATGTATTTTCCCCATGTTCTTGCTTCCCTGTTTTTCGCTTTCGCGCCTCGTTTTTTGTGCTCTCCGGTCCCCTCCGAGGGTGGAGGTGTCTTTGAAGGGGGGAGCCTGTAGTAGGGGTAGCGCCAGGGGCGCCTGTACATAGACCGGGTCACGTGCCCTTCGTATACATCGTCTCTTCCCTCACCACCGCGGCGTGTCCAGCGTCCTCTTTTTCTGACTCCTCATTTTCCGACTCTACCTTCTCCACGGCTGCTTCATATCCCGACATTGGTCTACTGGGACAATCTTTGGCCATGTGGCCTTTGCCTTGACAACGGTTGCAGATCAACACGTTCTTGCCTTTACCCGCACTGTCTATATCCATTGGTCCGGGGCCCTTGGGGTCACTCGGCGTACTGGGTGCTGGCCAAGTGTCCTTCTTTAGTGAATCGAAAGTCATTTTCACTTCCCCATCCTGGCCGTCCCACTTAACCCAAGGTGCATTAAACCCTTTGGCATTTTTGGCAATTTTGGTGACTTTGCCGCGAGTAGCACGACCGTCAGTCCCAATAGTAAAAACGCGGTCGCCCTTTGATAATAGTGCCTTAGTGGTGGTAGCCTGGGTTGTAGTAGTGGTGGTGGTGCGTGCCGTAGTAGTAGCGGAGGACGAAGAAGCATGCTTAGGTTTTTCAACCTTTGCGAATTGTTGTATGTGTTTGTCAATAAGTAGGGCCCGCTCGGCGACTTGATTAAATGTAGTAGTACCTGCAGGGTCAAAACTCTGGGCCAACATGCTTTGTTTGACCTCCATAGACAGGTGGTCATAGAACATATCTCGTAACGTGATGTCATTGTAGCCCAAGTAGGCTGACAGGCGTTGGAATTCGGTGAGGTAGTCTTGTACTGTTCCCTTTTGGCGCAATTTCTTAAGTTCCTGCCGGTGGTCGTCTCCTTCATTGAGTTGACCATAACGGGCATTTATCTTGCGCCAGAATAACACGGTATCATGTAACCAAAGTACAACTTGGTTACCCAGCATGTCGACTTCTAGATATGATTGGACCCACTGACGGGCAGATCCTGAGAGGTAGGAAATGATAAAGGCAATCTTGGCGTCCTCTCCATGATTGGGCATGTTTGTATCCATGTAGAGGCGACAGGACGTCATAAACTTTCGAAGCTCTTCTCGTTTGGAGCCGTCAAATTTGTCAGGCTTAGCCATCTTGACTTGCCCTACAGGACCAGCTGGAGGTTGTAGGGGAGGCGGTTGTTGTTGTCCGCCCTGCTGACCTCCCCCTTGCTGGCCCCCTGCTCCTTGATTTCCTCCTAGAGGTTGGGGTAGGTTTTGGTTGGTTATGACAGTATTTACGAGGGCTTCGATGCCCACTACGCGATTGAAGGTATTGGTGACGTCCACTCCGGCTAAGCCGAGTTGTTCATCAAAATGAGTTCGGTCATTTGTCATTTGGGTTTCTAAATCTTGTATTTCTGTTCGAGCCACAGCTAAATTACCCCTTATATCATCCATAGCTAGTACAATGTTTGTCATAGCGTTACATAACCACGTGATCTGCTCCCCCATTGTCATATCTCCGAAATTGGGAGGAGGAGGGGCCGCTATCGTCTTCTCTTTTTCTCTTTAGTGTTTTAAAATAGGAAGGAGCCTCGACCTCTGTTTCTTGATAGATCGGTGGTTCTTTGGTATACAGATGTTCCCACGCTTGATACCACAGTAACCTTGCCAAGTTGGTTGCCCGTTTTTTGTAAAGGCTCGTATACGTATCGGGTACGTCAATCAAATATAAACCAATATTTCTGTTTGCTTTGATTGACCAACCGATATGGGGCAGTATGGCAGGATCAAGTTGAGAGGTTTGTGGGTTAGGGTACCGAAGGGCTGGAAGAGGTCTTGATCGAGGTAAGGGGGCAGTGGCCAAAGGCTCAGCGCGGGCGTTTAATGGTAACACTAAAAAAGAAGATTGGTACTGGTTGATGATAAGAGTAGGTATTGATGACAAACTGTTTAAAGGCGGCTGCGATATTCGTAGAAAATTTGGTGAATATAGTATGCGTCTGGTTTAGGACAGTAAGGGCACTTGATAGTATTGGATCCTTCGTTGGCCCTAAGGCAAATGTTGCAACTGGGAGACCCGGGAGGTGTGACGTAGCACTGTTGAGCCCGGTTGCGCAGTTGTTGAGGTTTAACGGGGATATATTGGATGGTTGATTCACAAGGTCCGCCTTTACGAACTTCTTGTGGGGAGTAGGTTTTCCAGCAACGTACGTCTGGATGAAACCAGTTGCAATAGCAACAACGTTGATATTCCTGTAACGCCAGGATAAATCGTGCGTTCACCCTACAGGGTTACTCGATCAATAGTTAACCATTCTTAAACGCTAAACCTTTGCGTCTACAACTAGCGTTGGATAGTAACTGCCGGCTTATAGCAATAAGCGTCCGGTGTAGCCTCTACAAGCGGTTGTTTCTGCTGACTAAGGTCGCTAAAACGGGGGATATGATTCCCTGATGTGGTGAAGATTACACTACAAAGGGGCGGTACTCTCTGGTTACTGATAGCAGGTCCACGCTTTTGATTATTACGTGGGTCACCCTGGATCTATTGTTTCACCAGACCAGCACTTGTCCTAAGCAGGTTCTCAACAAAGTATAGGTAGATAAAAAGGAAGATGTCGGCGACGGGTGGTTGGGCAGTGATAAAGGTTGCCGCGACGACCCGGAGAAGAACTTGACCTAACGTCACAGCTCTCTCACGATGAGTAGACAGAAAGTAAAGGTATGGGCGACTGATAGCCCAGTGACCAAGAGGATGTAAGAAAGAACTATTGATTGACGAGGAGGTCAAGTTCTTGGTCTGTAACCTCGAACTTGCCCTGGGTTATATACTACAGGGAACACAGCCTTGTATCTACGTGTACAAACTGAGAAGCTGACCGAGTCATACAGGTATTTGATATGAGAGTTGAAATACATGATGACTAACTGTTCTAGAAGATTCTCTGACCACGTGACAGCTGACTAAGAGACCCTGATGATAAAGGATTACAAAGGCGATAACTAAGTTTATGACAATGTTCCATAAAAGGAAAGTATATCAGAAAAATATCGTAAAATCCTAAATATATTGGTGGAAGCGTGTCAAGTCATGACACCTAGGTTCTTGTGATCTGATAAAACCTGAATAGGAAACTCTGTTCCTTCCAACAAATGTCGCCATTCCTTGAAACATTTAATTACCGCTAGTAGTTCCTTGTTATATATATCATAGTTCCTTTCTGCTGGAGAGGATGATTTGGACAAGAATGTGATCGGGTGCATTTTTCCATCCTCAGCAATTTGGGAAAGTACTCCTCCTGTGGCATAATCTGACGTGTCTGTTTCCAAATAGAATTGTTTTGCTGGATCCGGTTGAATCAATAACGGGGCTGATTTAAGCGCTTGCTTGAGAGCCTCGTATGCGTCCTGGGCATCCTTGTCCCAGTTCCAGATTGTGTCTTTTCGGAGTAGGTTGAATAGTGCGTGTGCTTTAGCCGAGTAGTTGGGTACAAATTTTTGAAAAAAATTAACAAAGCCCAAGAATTCTTGCAGTGTTTTGACGTTATGTGGGGCCTTCCAGTCAACAGCCTTTGTAACCTTTTCTTGATCTACGCGGACACCTTCTGGTGATACAATTAGGCCCAGGTAATCGATTTCTGTGACGTCGAAGAAACATTTCTCCAAGTTACAGTATAGGTTATGTTTCTTTAAGCGAGATAACACTTCTTTGACATGGCCTGGGTGGTCCTTTGGATCCTTAGAAAAGGTCAAAATATCGTCAAGGTACACAATTACATAAATGTCTAAGATGTCTCGGAGTATGTCGTTCATGAAATGTTGGAAGGTAGCTGGCGCGTTTGTTAGACCGAAGGGCATGACCAAGTATTCGAATAGTCCATATTTTGTCTTAAATGCCGTTTTCCATTCGTCACCCTCGCGAATCTGCACTAAGTTATATCCCCGTTTAAGATCTAACTTTGTGAAGATTTTAGCTCCGCAGAGTTTTTCAATGAGGTCGTTGGTTCGTGGGAGTGGGTAGACATTTTTTACGGTCATTTCATTAAGCCTTCTATAACCAATGCACATGCGTAGTTTTCCATTTTTCTTCTTCACAAAGATAACCAGCGAAGCCATAGGAGATTTGGATGGGCGAATTAAACCATGTTCAAGTTGGCGTTGTATGGTAGACCTCATTTCTTCATCCTCTTTTACTCCGACACTGTAGATTGGACCATGTCTTGGTCGTGCGTCAGGTTTGAGGTCGATTTGGATGTCATAAGATCAATGCAGAGGTAGTGGGCTGGTTTCCTCTTCTGCAAATACTTTAGAGAATTCTTGGTAATTTAGCGGCAACTCTGTTGTTGCCACAAGTTTGATTTCAGGGGTGTGGCCTGAAAATATGGTGTGTGCCGTATGTAAACAATTTTTTGCACAAAATTCAGAGTTAAAGGACAGGTTTTTGTCCTTGAAGTTGATGGATGGGTTGTGGATGCTTAGCCAGGACATACCCAGCACTAAGTCATGTTTTCCCACATCCACCACATACGCACTCAGAACTTCGTTGTGTCCAAAAATTTCCATATTAAGGGCACAGTATTCTGTGACTTGCCCAGATGCAATATCGCGCCCGTCGATGACACAAAGTTTTCTTGGTGTTTTTAGTTTTTTGGTTGGTGTTTTGAACTCGTCAACCAGACGACGGTTTATAAACGTGGAGGTGGCACCGGAGTCAAGCATAGCCCAGCCTTGGAACATCTGCAAACTCATGGCAGGCTTTTTGGGCTTCATAGAGCCCAAAAAGCCCAAAGAGCCATCCTCTGCTTGCCAGA
>WSTJ01001367.1:0-13223 GCA_019623705.1 Ceratobasidium sp. 428 | reverse complement strand
CATGGAGCCGCCAACTTGTTAGGCGGGAATGGCGTTGGGAAGGGTGTTGTGTTTCTGGCGTGGGGCAGTTGGGCGGCGAAGCGTGTTGCGGGGCTGGACAAGGTAAGTTCTCGCAAGTGATACGAGGGCTGTAGGCACTGACTCTGGGTTGTTGTATGGAAAAAACATAGCATCTTGACGAGTACTGTAAGCCAGAATCATTGAGTGTTTGGGTTGCCTTGCTGAGACGCTTTCGTTATTTATAGCACCCGTCTCCACTTAGCGCGCACCGCGGCTTCATCGGTAACGGACACCACAAGAAAGCCGACGACTGGCTCGAACAAAAACACGGCATCGAAAGCACTGTCGATTGGTGCACTCTTGATATCGGCGCCAAGGAGAGGAACGAATCTTGAGCGTCTCGTTCCTAACAGCTATCTCACTTTGCCTTGCGCTATTACCTCGTTGTCTAATCAATGTTTTACACACGATCTTGTACAGCAGTTTAATTACGTTCCGCTTTCTTCCTTGCTTCACTCTCGTTGTATGTGCACATGGTTTCATTTATGGAGTTTTGTTGAGCAAGTATGGTTGAAGTAATTAGATTGAGTTGTGGAAGGTTATCTAGACATCCAAGCTGGGTGTGTGCGTGGCCGGTGGAATACACGACCGATCCATCATATAACCTATGCCAACCCTCCCTTCCCGCAAAATACTCGCCTCGATGATTCCAACGCTATACCAACGAGGCGCAGAAAACTTGGCGACAAAGCCGGGTCTCGGCGGCAACTTCTCCCCTCCCCGACTTCGGAGCTTTGGTGCGCGGTCGAATCAGATCCTGTAAATACACCGACATGTTAGCCATCGTCGCCGACGCGTCCGCACCCGTCGCAAACTTTGCGATTATATACGCAAACAACGCCCTATATGCTTGCAACTCGACTCGACCCAGCATTCGATCTAACCGCTAAGCTAAGTTATAGGACAGAGTTGTCCGCGCACCTAGTAGCTGGTGGTAGATCGTCAAGATAGACCGGACCCAGGGACCGTGTGGATTTGGACTTCGGTTGCAGGGATGAGAGGAGAGGGCGGAGCGGTCCTTCGACGAGCGTGAAGCGGAGACTGTTTAGACCTGTGTCGTTTTGGGCTGCTATGCCGAGCGAGGGTCTGAGGATCGCGAACGATAGGTCGATGTTCTGAATCAGTCCGCTCGATGTGCGTGCCGTGGGTTGTGCAGAAAGACGAGGCGCTTCGAGGCGTTCGATCTCTCTTGGTAGAGCTGGTACAAACTCTTCGTTCTGTAGTAGGGAGTAGTTTCTACCGATTCACGTATCAACTAGACTATGAATGTACGAATAGGTTATAGACTCACGAATAATCAACTGCAACCGTCATATCCTGCCTCGCTGGTATGTTACCCCAGAGCCATTCACTGATGTTCGCCTTGTTTTCTCTCGCCAAACGCATGTCGGCCGGCCCTGCGGCAACACACTTCCCAAAAGCCTCGCATGCACGATCGCTGATCGTCTCTGCATACTCACACCCACCGCCGTGGCTGCTCTACCCATATACGCAATCGACTCGTGCGTCTGCACGCTTACGCAACCTGATACGCATACAGGTTCAGTTTGTACATATCCATCTTCGGTGTTACTTAACGGATCCATTGAGTCGAGTACATCCTGCACAAGGCACGCGAGGAGATGGCTGCGCCAGACGTGTTGCGCGCCGAGCACAGGTCGATTCGTGATAACCGAGACTCTGGAAACCTGTTCGCGCATGTTGTAGGTAGATATCGATCGATAGGCCCGGCAGCCACTGAAGCGGGTCCGAGCTTTGTGGAGGCGGAGGACCAGCTTCGAGATAGTCGACCAGTTGATAGAGCGAGGTGAGCTGTGCTTCCCAGATTACGAAGGTAGCTCTGATCGCAGAGAGTAGCACGACGGTGACATTCGCCACCAGCTCGCTGTCGTGCAGCAAGATACATATCTCAGCGCATTCTACAAGTTCCTCGTGTTCCATCGAGATCCCCTGCCAGGTTTTAGAATTAGACATGCACCGAGGCCGTCGGCCAAGGGTCGTGCTCGAGCATTACAGGGTACGGTACCAACGGG
The DNA here is from genome assembly GCA_019623705.1 of Ceratobasidium sp. 428. Classification (NCBI taxonomy): domain Eukaryota; kingdom Fungi; phylum Basidiomycota; class Agaricomycetes; order Cantharellales; family Ceratobasidiaceae; genus Ceratobasidium; species Ceratobasidium sp. 428. Next base: position 11,130 of record WSTJ01001367.1, on the reverse strand, counting down.
TTAATCAGTCATCTTGTTTAGCTTTTGTTGCTCTACAAGATGCAGAAGAGGGTAAAACTCAGGCGCGACTCACCCATTGAGCCGAAGCAACGATGATGCATGTCCAACCATTAAGTATCTCCGGTTCTTGGTAGATAAAAACGCAAACTTTACCTAATGAGGTATTGGAGTCCGAAGACTGTATCAGCCTTGGAGGTATAGTGACGTATAGATCGAATATCGTGAAAACATGGCGCGTGTCCCAAGACGAGTAAGCGGCACGAACAGCCTAGGACGTGGTCAGAATCTGCAAAATCGAACCAACCTGGTCTGTCATTTCAAATAACCGGCGCTTACCGAGTTAAACCAAAAAAGACGTAGCAAAACTAATTACTGACCCAGCGCTGATCAGCACGGTTGGATGCGAAACAATTGTTTGACTACGAGGCTGACATACAGTACTCGTTCACACGAGTAGCATCGCAACGCTTAATACACTGAAGGCAGATACACATTTATACGCAAATTCAGTCGATAACGGTCTTATGGACCCCGGGCCGGAAGTTCTCGCACCAATGTTCCCCGAGCTTGTTACGATCTAGGTCAAGCTGCAAAAAGCCACGCCGGTGTAGTACCGCGACGCTTTGGAGCCTCAGGAGAGTTACTCGAAGATCGGGAGGAACCCAAATGAGCGTGTCGTTCTTATAAACTATCCAACCATCCTCGTTCAGTGTCCAAGCCATATGAGGGCAGTCGGTCTGGCAGTCCAGGTTACATGGTACGATTCGTTCGGTGGACCCGACTTCGGGAGTAGCGTCCAATGAGTGTGCTAATTGAGGCTGGTCGTAGTGAGATTCAGCTCGGACAATACCCGTTGGTATGACTAATTGTGTGTCCCAGATGCGAACGGTTTCGTCCAGAGAACAGGAGGCAATGTATGCGCCATCTGGCGAGTACGCAACAGAGCTGACCCGGTCGGTATGTCCCTCCAGCGGCTGTCCTACTGGCTGACGGGTGCGTACGTCCCAGACACGTATGGTGTAGTCACGAGAGCCAGATACGATAAATGCTCCATCCGGTGAGTAACCAACAGATCTGACCCAGTTGGTATGTCCCTCCAGCGGTCGTCCCACTGGCTGACGAGTGCGCGCGTCCCAGACACGTATGGTCTTGTCATAAGAGCCAGATACGATGTATGCGCCATCTGGTGAGTACGCAACAGACATGACCCAGTAAGTATGTCCCTCCAGCGGTTGTCCCACTGGCTGACGGGTGCGTGCGTCCCAGATTCGTATGGTATAGTCATCAGAGCCGGACACGATGTATGCGCCATCTGGTGAGTACGCAACAGAGTTGACAGAGTTGGTATGCCCCTCTAGCGGCTGTCCCACTGGCTGACGAGTGCGTGCGTCCCAGACACGTATGGTCATGTCATAAGAGCCCGATACGATGTATGCGCCATCTGGTGAGTACGCAACAGAAACGGCGGGGCCGGTATGTCCCTCCAGCAGCTGTCCCACTGGCTGAAGAGTGCGTGTGTCCCAGACACGTATGGTCTTGTCATGAGAGCCAGATACGATATATGCGCCATCCGGTGAGTACGCAACAGAGGCGACAGAGTGGGTATGTCCCTCCAGCGACTGTGCTACTGGCTGACTGGTGTGTGCGTCCCAGACACGTATGGTCTTGTCATGAGAGCCGGATACGATGTATGCGCCATCTGGTGAGTACGCAGCAGAGTTGACAGAGCTGGTATGTCCCTCCAGTGACTGTCCCACTTGCTGACGAGTGCGTGCGTCCCAGATACATATGGTCTTGTCATGAGAGCCGGATACAATGTATGCGCCATCTGGTGAGTACGTAACAGATCTGACAGAGCTGGTATGTCCCTTCAGCGGCTGTCCCACTGGCTGACGAGTGCGTGCGTCCCAGATACGTATGGTGCTGTCACCAGAGCCAGATACGATACATGCGCCATCCGGTGAGTACGCAACAGAGTTGACAGAGCTGGTATGTCCCCCCAAAGACTGTCCCACTGGCTGACCGGTGCGTGCATCCCAGATACAGATGGTCTTGTCATGAGAGCCAGATATGATATATGCCCCATCCGGTGAGTACGCAACAGAGTTGACCCAGCTGGTATGTCCCTCCAGCGGCTGTCCCACTGGCTGATGAGTACGTGCGTCCCAGATACGTATGGTCTTGTCGCGAGAGCCGGATACGATGTATGCGTCATCTGATGAGTACGCAACAGAGCTGACAGATTCGGTATGTCCCTCCAGCGGCCGTCCTACCAGCTGACTAGTGTGTGCATCCCAGACACGTATCATGTTGTCATCAGAGCCAGACACAACGTACGCGCCGCTTGGTGAGTATGACAGACTCATGACTTCACTCCACGTATTTTGTACAGATAACGGGGTCGCACTTCGCAATTTCAGTGCAGTACTTGTGCCAGTTGTAAGCTTTGAGTTTTCTCGCTTATAAAACTCCGTTATTGGCCTGTGGTCAGGCCAAAACGTCAGCGCTGAGATATAGATGTGTGGGGTACTAAGTCTAGCCGGGCTTGATGAGAACGAAGCAGCAAATATCCACGCGTCTCGCAGAAGCTGTTTAACGTTTTCTTCCAGGCCGTACTCAGTATTACTCTACACAATCATGAGCCATACGTCAACCTTCTCGCCTCCAGAACTTACCGCAGCCCACTTCTGCATACGATAGAGCGTTCTAACACAGTCGTATATATCCTCGCATAGATTCACCACCTCTAGCCATAACAGAAACCGTTTCGATAAAATGCTTAGAAGCATACTAGCAAGACCTCGAGAGTCCCCAGCTAGCATGATGTGAGCACCCCAGTAGTGGCAAGCATACCGAAGTTCTTTAGAGACGGCTTTCTCGATCCGATTCGGTAGGTCAGGTACGTCTTTGTCGAATACATATGACGACTCGAGCCCGCAAATGTTAAACGGAGGATTGGGTATGTTGATCTGGTCAAAGCATACCCGCGTTAAGTGCGCATTATGCTCCATCGAATCACAGTGAAACACGTCACCAGAACGGCTTTTGTCGAACAAGTAGTCTGGAAAAGATTCATGTAGAGTTGTTATAACTTGGGTCGTATCTGAAACCTGTAGTACTGAAAGTAGCGGACGTAACGCAGCATACACCGTCTCGATGTCAAACCCCAACAAGCCAGCCATAACTTCTATCGACAGTGGCTCCTGAGCGCATACAACAGTGTTTAGGATTTTTCTCATATCAGCCCGGTCCAGCCTGGTTAGATTTGGGTCGTTGAACCCTGCTGCAAGTATTACGTTATACAGTTCGTTGATATCCTTGTCGCTGTTGCTTGAGAAGCCGCTAGATGCACTGGCAAGGACTTCCTTGAGTCGTTTTGTTGCCCGAGAGAAGTTATCGGCTGCGATGTATCGTACCACTGTGGCGGCGTAGATGAATAGAACGCCCGACCGCTCGACAAGGACATCGAGGTGGGCTACCGGTAGTTGCACATGGGGCGCAATTTTGGTGAGTAGGTAGGTTCTAATGTCCTCCGCGACAATCGAACGGTCAAGATCGTGGAGACGTAGCTCCTTCGGGGTATAGTGTTCCTTCTGGCTGCGCACCGAGTCGAGTATCTTTGCGTCTGGACGACTGGCCACGAAGAACTTGACAGGTAAGTCTCGCGCATACAAGAGCAAAGACTCCAAGATATCTGTCTTCCTGCTGTCGTCACATTCGTCCAGTGCGTCAACTACAACCACGAGGCTGGTAGGCAGAGCATCCTTCACTTTGACTAGCGGCTCTAATATTAACTGCCGGAACTGGTCGAGTATTGGCTGATTATGCACGTCCGGATCTGTTTCTAGCACCTGAGACACGGCGGCCCGGAACGGGAGAGAAAACCGAGAGAGCTGGTACGAGATCGTAGGCACAATTCGATTGACTTCGCGGCATTCTTGCAGCTGTCGTGAGCAAAAGAAACTGGCGGCTAGCCCTTGAGAGCGTTCTAGTTCCTTGCAGAAGCTATACGCGATTGTGGTCTTGCCGGTGCCCGCCATGCCGTTCAGCCAGTAGATCTTTTGGCTCTCGCTATCGCATGCCCACTCGTATAGCTCTCTCAGTACTTCGACGCGGGTGTTAGGTGTACATTCGTCTCGCAGAACGCTGGACATCGTGGAGCGATATCTTGCAGCCGGCGAATGAGGAAGTTTGCCGAGACGAGTTTCCTGCCCAAACCACCACGGTTAGAACAATCTGCACAAAGATAGTCCGTTACATACTATTGCTTGTTCACTGGCGATTTTCCAGGTCTCGATGTTCGCGTTGAGCTATACGCACGTCAATACAACACACACCTACAGAAGCTAACACTAACCGCCAGTCGCTGAAGCAGCCCTTGCACGCCACGGTAGTGTTCAAGTATCTGATTGGCATCTGTTTCTGCTCTAATATAACCCCCCGCTACACCTTGTTCCTGCTTCCGTCGAATGATTTCAAGTTCTCGTTCTATCCCTCTGCGGTTGCCTGTTAGATTGATAGTCTAATAGGTCATACATTGCTTACTGTGCTAGGTTCACAACAGTAGACGTCATTGTAAGCGGTGTGGAAGATCCAAAGTGCCCGGCAAGGTCGTGGAGTAATGCGTTGAGCTCAGTCTTGAGCCTTTGATAATCCTCGCGATTCTGGGCCGCAAGCTAGGCGAGGTCGTTGATTAGACGCCGGAAGCTAAAGCACAGCCTCTTCCTACCTCAAAGGTCTCAATAACCTCCGATATGCCGCCAATGGCAGGCTTCAGAGGTCCCAGGAAGTCGCTCCCTTCGCGTACGACTCTAGCAAACACTTTGAGCCCCAACCAGCCATCGTGTGCGGTGCCTTGTGCCGTTCTCGGTGGTATTGACGGAACGGGCACTGGGGCTTGTGTAGCATCGCTGGGCTCCGGGCGCGGTAAGGGTATTGTGAGCAGTGAAGGAAGAATGTTCGTTGGCTCGGACGCGGGCTGTGGGCGAGTAACATCAACGGCTGGGGCACTTGGTCCTTGCAGCCCTGACGCGGTTGAGGGTTCCTGGTCATTTGGTGGGCGGTTGAATAGCTTTTTGAAACGTTTCTTTAAATTTTGCTTGGTTTTCATAGTTGATTGATTACTTGTAGTTGAGTAAACTCAGACGAGATGAATAACAAGAGAAGTAGTTAACAATGCGGTCGGAATCAAGATCAGGCAAAGGCGGTTATTGCGCCGACTCCGAACCTGTTTGCAAATCGCGATAACCGCTAGGTCACATGATCGATAGAACACCTTTGCGTTGATAAACGCCAGTGACAGGATGATGCACCTAGCCCGCTTGAAGTTTCGTCGAATGCATAGCTTATGTTTTAATCAACACTAAGCTACAAACCAGGAAGTGTCAAAAACGCCTACACGTGACAACGAGAGCAATCTACAGAAGAAAAATCAGGCGCCACTCATGCAACAACAATCATCATCTAAGCCCACTTGATCAGCTCTTGCGTAGCTTGAGCTACAGTATTAAGGCCAGGCTCAGTGCTAATATCCCACCGCGGTGATTTCCGAACAAAGCCAATTTCAACGCGAGGAGTAAGACCCTGATCGACAAGATGTATCATCATCTCAGTGACTTCGTCAACAGTAGCCTTGAAATACAAAGCTAGCATAAGATGGCGAAAAATCTTATACAACGCTCGGGTGAAGCTGAACTTAGCAAGCTAGGCTAAATAGCTACATATCTAACTAGGCACAGCGTAACATGCCGATATGCGCGCATATAAGCTCCAAAAATGTTGAAACAGCGGCCCCAGCCGGCCAACTCAAAGAAAGCGAGGTAACTAGCAAGTGAAAAAACTGGCATGTTTGCGGCCCAAAACGAGATGGATATCACTACGGTGGCTGCACATAACAGCAGACATGTAGGTAGAACCATAGAACTAGATGCAGTGAATCGTTGCGCTTGAACACCCAAAGTAACTCAACAACTCCGGAGACTTAATTACAGAGAGGACCCGTCGCTTTTTGATGAGACAATTGTGTGGGGACTGGGCAAGCATTAAGGTGGCTTAGAATAACGGAAAACGTGGACGCTCACAGTGGGCCAAAGACAGAATAAGGACAAGTGACCAAATACATCTACCGAATCAAAGCCCGTACATAGCCTTAAACTCTGGTTTTAGCTGCATATACTTATCGGACTGGCCATACTTCCACATATCCCCGGTCAGCCTCATGAGAACATGTCGGGCGACGAAGATAACAGGGGCGGGTATCTACGTTGTTTCGGTCTCATCAATCACGCGTCATTCGCGGTATGATATTATTAGTCTAACTTACCTCTGGGAACCATGAGTTGTAGTTGCTATCGCCGTTAACCAACATAATCGGCATATCCCACGGCGAGACGAGTTCTTGAACCTTCTTCTCGATTTTCTCTTCCAGCGCCTGGAGCTCGGCTTCAGTAAAGTGGGGTCGTAGCTTACCAGCCTACCCCCAAAACCTTACATCAGTACAACCCCCTTCGTCGAACTTTAAGGGCACGGGCATACCGCCATAGTAGGGATCTCGTCCACCAGATGTACAGCCAGGATGTCCGTGCTTTCTCGCATCAGTTTGACGAACTCGGCCGGCTTGTACTCGGCTTTCTTGGCTAGAATGTCCTTGCAGAGTTCGGACCATTCGTCGAACTTGGGTATAAAGTCCTGGTGCTGGGTCATGTTGCCTTCCATGGCGCCTTTGCCGAGTTTCTCTTCGCTGTATGGTTGGGTCAATGCTGGTTTGCCGGGCGCTGAGAGAGCGTATGCTTACAAGACTGGGAATACAACCTGTTCCTCAGTTGCGTGATGTTCGTGGATGGTAGCCACCTAGTTAATATAGCGCATACGTCAATAGTTCAACGTCTTCATGGAATGGTGGATAAAAACGTACAAGACTGTTGCAGTACTTCATGAACGAGGGCACGTCTTTCGGTTCAATGTTCGGCGCATGATAGATGATCGAGTTTAAAGCACGAATGTGAATATTGTGCAGAGCGGACATCCGGATAGCGTGCAGCTCGTATACGTTGTTCTTCCAGTCGCCTGGAGGAGTGGGAATGAGAGGGTAAGTCGACATGTCGGGCTGGCTGTGGTGGTGGTGTTCGAGGCGTGGTGCGTTTGTTGAGTTCGTTGGCCGGCGCGGGTTTTATAGCCCGTAGAGTGCAGGTTAGCGCGCATGAGTTTGCCCATATGCACAGCTGCGGGGAGTCCACGACGGTACTATCAACGCCTGAGGCGGTGTTTCAGGAACGCGCTCGAGCGCGCTAGACGCTGTATCCAGCGCGCTTTTTGTCCAATCAGGTCAGCTCCGTTTTGAGGTCCCAATTAGTCCCGATCTAGACAGCTGTGCAGGTTATGTCAGCGGACGATTTGATCTCAAATTTACGCTTTCCTCTTGACTTCGCCGGGGCCGTTGTGGACGTCATAGCTAGAATTCGGCCGATATGGATGAGGATGAACAAATGATGGACGTCGAGGAGGCACCCCAGAGGGCTAAAAAGTTTACAGTAAGCTGTTATCGTTTATCGCCGGGTTTGCTGCTCACCAACGGTCGTAGTTTCGATCCTACGAAGCGCAATTGAAGGACGTTCGTGCTCCTTCGAAAGCAGCACCACTGACATCAGAGCAACATGTCGATGTAAGCGTCAATCAGTAGCTCCGTTGAAGCTGTCTAAGGATATTGCATAGGACACTCAATCCCACTTCCAAGTTTCACTCGACCAATGGCGCCAACTCAACCTCTCTCCGAGCTTCCTCGCCTTTGCAGGCCGGGTAGAGAATCTGTCTGGATCGTTTGCGATGCTGCTGCATCACTGGGAGGAGATTGTTCGTCTTTGGATGGACACTGTAGCTTCGTCGGACGAAGAGGCATTCAAACCGTTGATCGAGTGAGTAACTGCACACCTGACCAATCACTCCCTCCCTGACCCTCTTGACAGGCTCTCAACATGCCTCATCTACGACCTCCGCCAAACACTCCTTCCACTCGCAACCCAAATTCTTACAACCCTCCTCTCGCTTCTCGCCCGAAAACTTGCCCCAGACGCACTCGAGCTCCTTCTCACGGCGCTCACTGCACATCTCAAATATTTGGTCGTCACAAATCCGTCCACACTCCTCGAGCCTGCGTGGAACGTGTTCCTCTCGACCGTTTCGCCCCTGCACGTCCGGATGCTTGCTGAGGTCTGGGGTCATTTACTGCGGAAGCTTAAGGGAGAAGATAGACGGCATGCAGTAGGACTTCTTATTTCTCCTCTTGGAAAGGAGCCAGAGTTCATTGCATGGTGTGTAGTAGAAGCGACTCGATCGAAGCAGGCACAAGGGGTATATACGACTGCCACTGAGATTATTGGACCGATTTTGGAGGCGCATGTTGAAGGTAGTGACTCAAGGGGGACGTTGCTGCTATTGCGCCGAGTATTGACTGCGTTGATCCACCATTCGAAGACGGAGAGCTTTGCGGGTGTTGCTGGGGTTGTAGTGGCCAGATTGGAGGCCGAGATAGCAAGAGTAGAGGAAACGAAAGGTTCGAAAGAGAAGGGGAGGGAAGTAGGAGACGAAGAACGGCTGGTGCGCGCTGTGGAGGTGGCGACTATCATCTGTGCGGTGCGAAAAGGCGGGAAGTTGACTTGTGAGCTTAGATTGTTTGGGCTGTGAACCACTCTAACCGCTCGATCGTTGGTAGCTGCGACGGTCTCCGCGCTCTTAGCACTTGTCCCACGTATCCTAGCCGTCTCAACACCAAGCCCTGAGGCGAAAGCTAAGTGTCGAGCATACCTTATTGCAGCGCTCGTAGCGGGAGACATGGCGGCTTGGATCGGATCGGGAAGACGTGCACTGGACGCTGTCTGGAAGGTGAGTTTCCAATCGAACGCACAGCAGATCAGGCATAGTGAATGGCTTTGCGTCTCAGGACCCAGTGGAAGGACTGCGTGTTGCAGGAATATTGTCCGAACTTGGATGGGGAGGATGGAAGTCTATATTGTTGCCTCACGTCCTACGGTAGGTCCTTACTGTAGCGCTCAACAAGAAGATCACTCATATTTCGTGTAGGCGTACGCCTGAAACACTTGCATCGTCGCCCACTCAGACGCTCTTGGTTCTCGCACACCTCTACTCGGCGGGCCAACTCGATGTAGATCCCGTCTGGATTGCCCGAGTCGGGTCGGATATTTCTAAGATGCTGCAAAACTGGAACCTAGGGGACGATGTGAGTTTGCTCATCCCCGGGAAGATTCATGCACGTTACTAACGTGGTTCTACGTAGACTACCGCGTTACTCAACATCCTGACCCTCTCGCCTCTTCTCCCTAACGCCGCGCCTAGTGTATCGCGGATGATTGCGCTGCTACATACTTCCAAGGCGCTGCACGATGTTACTCTGGGTGCTGCTTTGAGGGCACTAGCCGGCCTGGATGACGCGGCGGAAGAGGTAGGGGAGATCGACTTGGTGGAGATGGTGAAGAAATGGGGGTGGAGTGAGAGCGTAATGGGCGCACTTGCGGAGCTTCAACCGTGCGTTTCTTCCATTAAATTTAATTAGATTACTTATCAATGTATTCTCTTCCAGGCTACTTGCATCCAGGTCCCAATCAATACCTTTAGACGAACTCCTCCCACATATTCTTGCCCCACTCACATCCCACTCACGCATCCTGCGCTCAAGTGCACTCCACCTGCTCTCTGAGCCATGCATCTCTCGATCATCGGAACAAACGAACGTGTTATCCCACCTCGTTGCAGCTGAGGACGTCCCGCTTACGGCCCAAGGCGTACGCGAACGTGTCGTCAAGACTGGGAAAGTTGCGGCTGGGAGTGTGGCGGGTGAAGGAATGAAGGAGGTCGTCGTTCGGTGGTTGGTTGGTATGTTTGGTGAATTATACGTCAAAGAGATAGGCTAATTGATTAAATAGCCCAGCTAAAGATCAATCTCCGGCCGCTTTGGGCGCCTGCGATTCAAGCGTTGGGTACGTTGGCATCGGCGAGTGGCTGTGCCGAGGAGGTGTGGGGTGTGGTGTTTGAGGAGTTGGAGAGGGTGTGTCGGGAGCCTGAGTCGTTTACGCTGCGAGCTTTGGGAGAAGAAACGGAGGATAGTGTAGCAATGGAATTGGACCAGGACAAAAATGCGGGAGCAGAGCCGGCTGAGGAAATGGTTGCAGAGTGGCAAGAGGAAGAGAAGACATGGCGGTGTCCTAGTGCAGCAGCGTTTGTGAAGACGGTTACGCGGTGGGAGAAAGATCGTATTACTGCTTCAGAGGTGAGTAACGCACAGTCAACCAGCGGAACTTGAATTTTATATCGGTACCATTTCAGATGCCAGGTTCGCCAGACCGTCTCGACTTGGCAAACTACGAGACCCAGCTCCTGCTTACACTCGGTGGAGCTTCCTCAATTATGGACAAGCATACTAGATCTCTCGTACCGCTCTTCTTTGAATACGCCTCTCCTACTGCTCCTACACCGACGAAACCTCTACGTGCGAAGACAATGGCTTGGCTCACCATGCTATCGAAACTTAGTAACCCAAAAGCCGCTTTCCGATCCCAAGACCTTCACGAGCTTTATACCACACTCCTCTCACATCCTGACCGACCACTTCAGACCCTCGGTCTTACCTGTCTTCTAACGTTCAAAGAAGCACACGTGCTAGCCGTCGAACAAAGCTTGCGAATGTTCCTAGACGAGACGAAATGGCGGGACGAAATGACTGGTTTCAGTTTTTCTTCGCTCGACGGAGAACTCAGAGCTCGTGCGGTCGAGGTTGTTGTCCGACTCTTGTACGGGACGATGCTGGAGAAAAACAAGCGCGACCGGAAGTCTGCGGTCCTTACTCTCTTGTCCACGTGCTCGTCTGAGGAGCTGAACACGCTCATTCAGCTTATGGTGGCACCTTTTGTGGACGGGCTTGTCGGGGACCTTGAGACCTCTTCTACGTCCGTGGGAGGCAAACAACGAACCGGGTTTCTAGTGCTTCTCGCAGATGTGCTGAAAAACTTGGGTCCGAAGTTACTGGATTACTGGCCTCGGCTCTTGCGTACGACTATGGTTCTCCTCCGCGATGCCCAAGCACACTGTAAATCGAGCATAGCAGCGATCGAAGAAGACGCA
>WSTJ01001366.1:0-13232 GCA_019623705.1 Ceratobasidium sp. 428 | reverse complement strand
AAAAGCACGTACGGATGAACGACGTGAACATGTGCCAAGGCTCGAAGTGCATGAAGGATCCGATGAAATAGAGACCGTAGGTTGCCGCCAAAGATATGACCTGAATCCAACCAGTCAACCAGCCAATTGATGTTAGTATAGAAGAGACGACGCACGATGTCTCGGAAGGTACGGTTCTCAAGTAATCTATAAGCAACATATCAATGGATAGGATAAAAGGTAAATATTAGAGCACACTCGCTTGTCGAAGTTGGCCCATTCCGACAAAGAGTGTGGAACGGCGAGGTATACAGTAAACCCGGCACACCAGAGTGTGATAACGTTACAGAATCCGAAAAGAACAACGGCGGCGCCATATGTAAATTTAGAACCCTATGAGGATAAGGCGTTAGCGGATAATTATAGCAGTCAAGGTCGTTTTTGGATCGAGGAAGAGGGATAAGTCGAGAGTGAAACGCACCTGTGGCCGATTACCCAACGAACAGATTAAAACGACGAAAAGGAGAGCGATGTATAGCTGTAAACGAACAAGATCAGAGACTGAAACCAGACCGAAGGGATCAACATACCTTGAGAATAACCTCGAACACCTTCGTTCCCGCCCCACGGCTCAAAAAGTTGAACGCATCTTGCTCGACGTTTGAGGTTGCACTCGAAACTAACTATTGAACCCGCTTCGTCAACCCAGTTCGCTCTGCTCGTCAATGAAAACGACTCACGAAGTAGAAAGCCAGATAAAAGTTCGCCAGACTCGTCCAGGCGAACAACATCTGCACAGCGTTGTACCAAAACTCGAACTGAAGCACGAATTTCCGAAGGAATCCTTGGCCCGAGGTCCAGATTCGGTATTGGAAGACCGTGGCGTGGAGGGCGGCGAAGAAGGAACCATTGAGCCAGCGTCGGCGTTGGGAGATGAATTCGGCGAGCTGTGGGATGGAGGTTATTGGATTGTGAATGGAGAGGAAGAGGAAAAACGTACTGTTGTGGGCACGTCGGTCGAGGCTTTCGCGCTCTTGACGTATTTCAGTCTATAAATTAGATTATGTCGTCAGCGAAACTGACTCGAAAGTAAAAGAAATAGAATAAAAACTCACGTCCAAGCTTCATTCTTCTTCGTGACAATCTCGAAACAAAGAATTCGATCCTCCGCAAGGTACATGTTCCGTTCAAACAACCCCGCACCATCGTTCCCGCTCCCGCCGTGCATCGTCTCGCCCTTGAAGTACATCTGCAACGGCTTGCCGAGTAGAGCCTTGTATCGATACGCCGAGAACGCGCCGGGAAGGACCGAAATGTAGCCGAAGACAGACTCGAGGGGTTTGTCGAGGATGTTGGACATTTTGTATTCGAAGTTCTGGGACGCGGCGAGGGGAGAGGTGAGGAGGAGAGAGCATGATCGGCCCGTGTCGACGCAGATTCTAGTTTGAGGTCGAGGCGAAGGTTAGAAGACGGCGAGGGAAGAGAAAGAGAAATAAGACGGGACTTACTCGCCGCATGCGCCGCCAACGTACGAATGCTTGTCGAAGCATTTCCAGAGTTCGTAAATCGACGTGCCGGTCGGTTTCGTACCCACATCAAGCAGGATACAAACTATAACAATAACTGATTAATAAAAATACACCCGACCATTCATTCGAACTCACCATTCGGCTTGATCAACGGCCCGAACGCGTTGAAGAACCAGCGATGCGAATTGAGTTTCTTCTTGTTCTGCTCCTTGAGGCAGAATAGAATCTGGACGGGCGTCGAACCCTGCGCGACCTCACCCGTCTCAGACACGATGACCGTCGAGGTGTATTCGAAGATATGAGCGGTAACATCTTTTCCGGCGACCTCGTCCTTGGCGATTCCGTCCTGGTAGCATCCCATAAGCTGAAGAACCTTGAGCGTACGCTGATTAATCTTGCTGCGCCCGTCGGATACAACACAAACGACAATCTAAAAATATTGATATATTAATAACCTTAATTAAGAAGTGATCCGAATTCAGGGACGCACTTTTTTCCAGCCGTCGGGTCCCCACGTCTTGCTCTTGGTGCGCTGGCAGAGATGGGCGACGTTTTTGATCACAGCGTTCATGGTCTTGACGAAGAGGATTTCATCCTCGTTGTACATCGTCATGACGATGAAGAGTTCGGTCTGTCGATTCATGAGGTACGGTCGGAGCGAGTAGCGGGAAGAGGCGAATTCGTCTGGGTCGCAGGTAGCAGCTGTGTATCTCATGTGGGTCTGTTCCTCGGCGGTTACTCCAGGGGGAACGATCGCGGAGGGGACGGGCATATCGAGAACGAGGTTTCCCTGCTGGAGCTCGATACGGCGAACAGACTAGATAGCTCATATTAGCTTCAACAATTACGAAGAATCAACTGAACGGCTCACCCGGCGCCGCATCATCTTTTCGCGGGCAGATGTATATCCCGAACTCGAATATTGACTTCCGCCCATCCCGGGACGCAAACCGCCGCCCAGACCAGTCTGGTACGTTGGCTGCTGGGGTGGATAGTCGACCACACCTCCACCGTTGTACGGGATTGAAGGAACAGCCGGGATCTGGCTCATCTCATACTGTTTATTGTTGTACGGGTCGAGGTGCGTTTGAGAGCCATAGGTCTGATAGGATTTCGTGCTGCGGCCGTCCCACTCCGAGTGGTCGTCAGTCGAGCGGTAAGCCGGCTGTTGTCCGTACTGATTATAGGCCATGTTGGGGTCGGGAGAAAGAGGGTGGTTCGACGTAGGCGAGTGTGAACGATAGGCTGGTGCGTAGCTCGGAGCCTGGCCTGTCAAAGGCGGCTGCTGGTACTGATTATACGAAGGAGCGGCGGGCGCGAACGGGTCGCGGTCCAGTCGGGGCGTCGACGGCGAGAGCGGGCTCGCGTACGAGTTGGGCGAGTGGTGGGGGGAAGCAGGCGCCGGGTATCGGTTTGCGTACGCCATGTGATCGGTTGCTACGCTCCCTGAACGGTAAGCCCGGGAACTCCGATGAACGCCGGTGCTTACCTGGTGGTTGTTTCCGACGTCGACGACGCGCCCGAGCTCGACAAAAACGAGTGGTGGTGAGGTGTTGTGGACAAAAACAGGATATGAAACGCTGCGCAAACACTATTCTCGTAATCATGCCACTGTACCTAAAACCTGCCAAGCGCCCGGCTTCTCGCCGCGATCTGCCGCTTGGCTTGCCGCTAATTGGTCAGCTCGGCTCCGGTATCCATACAATAACAAACTCTTTCCTCGAATGGAGTGCACAAAGTATACTTGTGCGCGAGAAATGAACATCGATTGACGATAGCCTAGATCATTGCAGCGACAAACAGTATCACTAAACAGTTCGATGTATCGATGAATTGATAATCATGTGGGCAATTGCCATTGTCAACACGGAACATGTTGGCAGACAAAGAGATCCCACTAGTCGAGTTGTGCTCAGTACAGCATAAATAGATCCTGTTCTACTCTCGAGTCCTACTTGACACACTTGGATCTCAGTCATCGCATAGCTGTGTCCGTACTGCAAGCTTGTAGCGTTCACCAAGTATTAAAAGCCGTGGCATGAAATCGGTTGCGTCCGGTTGGGGGCCTTGGAAAAAGTGCTGGTGAGGTACGGTGGTCCCAGACCAGCCATAATTTCTCCAGCCATGAGCGTCGTTGTAGAATGGTACCTTGGAGCTGAATGAGATCAAGGCAACCTCGTTCCGTGAGTGAAAGAATATGGCTTGAAGCCGACTTGCTTTTGATCGTGCAAGAGCGTCAGTAACTTCTAATCTTGCATGCTTGCGACGCATATACTTTTCGTTGGGTATCTCGTAGAACGTACCAGTTATCAAATTGATTGCCAGGAGGGCTGCAGTGAGGAGCGGGGTACATTTCTCAGATGGCTATGCTGAGAGAACGGGCCGAGAACCCTATCAGGGTGCAAGTGTCTTTACCCGCTCATACGCGCTTCACACATAGTATTCAACTCTCAATCCACACAGATCCCGGACCGAAGAAAGATAGTGATCTCGGGGAGCTAACTGTTGGATGATCATATGAATCCACTCGCTTGGCACCGTTATTCTGCACTCTATCTTTGGAATATTTTTGTGTAACATGTCCGCGTAAGTGGCGAGAGCATTATAATGACTAGCTAACCGTTGCTACTTCACATGCGCTAGTGCTGTCTCCCAGTCACGCTCATTCACCAGTTCCGCTTCAACTATGAAGAATTCATATCATCGAGGTTAAAACTTATTTAGAGTTGCGGCGGTGTTTCAACTACCGAGTTCACGGAGACAGAACACGACCCACAGATCAGTCTGCCCGCTGGCCGCCGGAGTTCCAGCACGAGATTATTGCGCACGGCAGCCGTGGATGTGAGGGTTGCGGGCC
Organism: Ceratobasidium sp. 428; assembly: GCA_019623705.1. Classification (NCBI taxonomy): domain Eukaryota; kingdom Fungi; phylum Basidiomycota; class Agaricomycetes; order Cantharellales; family Ceratobasidiaceae; genus Ceratobasidium; species Ceratobasidium sp. 428. The sequence goes on along the minus strand of WSTJ01001366.1, from coordinate 8,867 downwards.
CTATCTGCGGGTCATCAAGCGCTGGATTTTGTCCGCACCACGAGTGGATCACCTCTCGGACTCTCGGAGGACTTTACTAGATTAGCAGAGCTAGGCTTAGTTAATACGTTTATTCCATAATGTCCGTCTCAAGTACGGTAAACACTCCCTCAACGCTTAGCTGTCATATTCGACAAGAAGTATATATCAAGGTGTTTTGAACGTAGAGCTCACAATGGGTCATATAATATAACTAATTTTGAAGCATATATGGCCGCAAGCTGTACTGTCCAAACCTGGCCGGTTCGATCATTGACGTCAACCTTCGGACATTCATCTCAAGATGTCGAGAGGTTACAATAAGCTTGTTGGGACTTGTAGTTTGAGAGGGACAAAACTCGGGGCTCGGCGCTGCGCCAATAGATGGTTGCTTGTGCTTAACTTAGTATCAAATTTCAGCTTTGGTTTTTTTGTCTTTCTCGTTCGTCTCTTTTCACGTAGTGTCGCACCATAGAGCCCAGCCCCGAAACGACAATAAATACATGATTTAAAAAATAAAATAATCTCAGCTGAACGCAGGGCGGTTAGGCTGTGCAAAGCATGATATATGCTTACAGACCGAAGCATAGTGTCTATGATCCGCCGATATATGATGCTCATACATCTTCTTGTCTGGGTATTGACATAGGGACCTTCAAGATGTAAGGACTTTCCCGATCGAGTCCTTCCCACACTGCAAAGACTCCGGTGCTTCATTGAGGAATGACGCAATGCTGTGCTACAGAGCCACCGTACGGGCGTATAAGCGCGGCGGGGTCTCAGCGTGTGAATCACCCTCTCGCTCGAACGTGTCCTCGTCTCCAGCTAGGATCCAAAACCCTAAACATGCCGTCTCATGAACATAGAGGCGCGAAACCCGATACCACCTCAGTAAGCTCGCTGGTTTCGATATGCCAGATGCCTCTAGATCTGCCTTATGCTCACCAGCACTAACATCATGCACCGGTTCCTATAGCTAAACAACGCGTCATCTGATTGCACAATAGATGTAAGTGGTAATCATAGCGGATCAGGTAAAACTGAGTGATGGATATGGTACTTTAGGAAGCGAGCGATCGACTACAAACTCCAACATCAGATAGCTCGGAGAAAGAAGCGAGAGCAGACAACAACGACTCAGCTGAAATACTGGTACCGAGCAGTCTAATATATATCCCGGACTGGATAAAAGATTCAACAAACCCACCCATGGAGATAACCGAAGCGACACTGGGAGCGAAAAAAAGTGCTGACACTCTTGAGTCCTTACAAGCGGCGTCGCATACACTCAATACAAGGTACCATCAGTCGAAATCACTAGATGATATCGACACAGCTATATGTCACGACACTAGAGCGCTGCGTTTATTTCCTAGCATACGTACCAATCAGCTAGAGTGGCTCGACAAACTTGGAACTGCGTATTCAGACCGGTTCGAAAATACTGGGCTAGGTCGAGATGCACGCAAAAGCATCGAATACCATGAGCTGGCCGTGTCGATTACTCCAGACGAGAGCTCGAACAAGCTAGCGCGCCTGCATAAGCTCGGAATTGCTCATCGGATGATCTTTATACGCCTTGGGGCTGGAGAGAACATCAAAAAAGCGGTCGAATACTTTGATCGGACGGTCTCGCTTGCTCCAGATCATCACCCCGACAAACCTAGATATCTCAACGAGCAAGGCATTGCCTATAACATGCTATTTGAACAGGTTGGTGGCGTAGAACACGTTCACACGGCCATCTCCTGTTTTGAGGAAGCATTGTCGCTGACTCCTGACGGTCATTCTGACAAACCTGCGCGTTTGAGTAATCTGGGGGTGGCACATAGACTACTTTTTGACGACTTGGGCGTGCTAGATGATATCAAAAAGTCAATTGGATACCTTGAACTGGCACTGTCTCTATCATCCGACTCTGCAAACAAGATCACATGTCTAGCCAATCTTGGCGGCGCATACGAGGCGTTGTTCGATCAGATACATCAAAAGGAATACATTCATAAAGCGATTGACTGCAAAGAGCAAGTTGTCGCCCTAGCTCCAGAGAGTTACCCAAACAGGCATCAGCTCCTAAGCAACCTCGGTAGTGCGTACGTGACATCGTCCGACCGGCTAGGGATAGATGAGAACTTGGACAAGGGAGTGACCTGCTTCGAGCACGCTCTCTCTCTTATCCCGGAAGGCCATGTCGATCAAAGCATGTGTCTGAATAACCTCGGCTTCGCATACCAGCTACTATTTGAACGCCGAGGATCCCTAGAACATTTAAAAAAAGCGGCTGGGTGCATGGACCGAGCGATTTCACTTGTCCCGGACGATCATTCATCCAAACGATCAAAGCTACGTGGCTTGGGAAACACACACAAGCTTCTTTTTCAGCGCTTAGGGTCGCCAGAACACATTCGCCTGGCGGTGAACTACCTCGAACAAGCCGTATTGGCTACCCCAGACGGTCATCCGTACAAGCCAGCATCCATAAACGATCTGGGAAGCGCATACCAAATTATGTATGAGCGACTTGGCATACTCGAGCACATTGACAAGGCGTTTGAGTATCTGGAGCAGGCAGTTTCCCTCACTCCGGATGGCCATTACGCCAAGCCCGGATACTTGTCCAACATCGGTAACGCATATAGATTACTATTCATCCGACTGGGCGGGCTGCAGCATCTCGAGAAATCGATTGAATACCTTGAACAAGCAGTCTTGCTGGCTCCAATCGATCATCCGGTTAGGGCTGCATGCTTGACTAATCTTGGTAGTGGATACAAGCGGCTCTTCGAGCGCTCCAACGCACCAGAGGACATAAAACGGGCACTCGATTACTTCAAACAGGCAGTTTTACTCACTCCGGACAATCATCCAGACAAGCCTTCAGTCCTAAACAACCTTGCTACCACGCATCAAGCGCTTTTTAAGCACACAGGCGAGCAGGAGCACATCGATATTGCCATCAATTACCTGGAAGACGCAATTGCGCTGACACCGGATGGACACCTTGATAAGCCGGCGCACTTGTCTAGTCTTGGAAATGTGCTTCGACTTCTATTTGAGGACTCAGGAGTGCAAGCGCATATTGAAAAGGCTGTTGACTGTCAGGAACAGGCCGTCTTGCTCACGCCAGACGGTCACGCAAACAAATCGTCCCGCTTGATCAATCTAGGTAACACGCTCTGGATACGATACCAGCGTTCAGATAAACGGAGTGACGGAGAAGCGTCATTAAAACCATTTAGGACTGCTGCTGTTTCCGCTAGTGGTCACCCGTCTGTTAGGCTTTTGGCGTCGCGTCGCTGGGCCCAAGTATCTCAAACACTACGGATTCCTACACTTGACGCTTATTCTTGCTCGATGATGGTTTTGCCTCAAGTTGTGTGGCTTGGTTCTTCCGTTCGCTCCAGATATGAGTCAATCTCTACTGAGCTTCAAACGCTTATTACCGAAGCAGCGGCAGCAGCAGTAGAAGAGCAACGTTACGATCTAGCTGTAGAATGGCTTGAACAAGGGCGGTGTCTTGTATGGAGTCAGTTGTTACAATTACGAACGCCTCTTGAAGATCTTCACGCCGCCCATCCAGAGGTGGCAGATGAGCTGAAATCTCTTTCGTACTCCCTCGAATCTGCGTCAACGACCGAACCAATTGATCGTAACTCATGTGGAGACAAACAATCGTTACAAGAAGCCGCTCGAAGCCATCGCAGGTGGGCCGAGAGGCGAGAGAAACTCATAGAATCGATTCGGCTGCTACCCGGCTACAGTAGTTTCTTGAAACCACCCTCTTTTCCTGAGCTCGTCGCACGGGTTCGTGACGGATGTGTTGTTTTATTGAATATAGCTCCTTCACGTTGTGACGCCCTGATAATCCAGGCCGGCGCCAACCATGCTGACCACGTTCAACTCCCTGGATTTACCTATCAAAAGGCTCAAAGGGCGCGTACACAACTGACCAGCTGTCTTCAAGGTCAAAACTCCCAGCGCGGCGTCAAAAAAGACCTAGGCCGTTCCAAAGCATCATTCAAAGCGCTACTGGCCGTGTTATGGCATGAAATCGCAAAGCCAGTTGTTGATTGCCTCAATATCGGTGTAAGTACTAATGACTTCTTTTGTTGTTTCGTCTATCTATGCTGAACTAATTTTAAATTGTTATAGGGTGACATCTCCCCTGACGACCTTCCCCATATTACATGGTGTGTCACTGGCCCACTGTCTTCCCAACCTATGCATGCTGCTGGTGACTACACCAGTCCAAGAACTGTATTATCCAACTTGGCAATATCGTCGTACGCACCCAATCTTAGCTCTTTGGGTAACACAGTTTCAAACACCTCATCCTGTTCGGGAATTTTGGCTGTTGGACACGAGTCGCCAATCCCTGATCGTGGTCTGAGCAAGCTACCAGGCACCAAAGCCGAGTTGGATCGAGTGGAGCAGCAGTTTCGAGAGTATCGAATTACCCGACTGGATGAAGAACATGCGTCAACTGGTACGATCCTCGATGCAATGGGACGCCATGACTGGGTTCACTTTGCGTGTCATGCGTCCCAGAACCCTCTCAATCCGCTGAAAAGTGCCTTGCATTTGCACGACGGGGACCTTGACTTAGCGACCATTTATCGAACCCCCATGAAGAACGCACAGCTTGCATTCCTATCTGCCTGTCAAACCGCGACCGGAGACTCTGCACTACCAGACGAAGCAGTGCATCTAGCCGCAGGCTTACTCATGGCCGGGTACCCGCATGTAATTGCATCCATGTGGTCGATTAACGATGCAGACGCTCCGATTGTGGCTGGCAAGTTCTATGAATATCTACAGGTAGACGGGAAGCCGGACAGCAGAAAGGCAGCGAAAGCACTCCATAAGGCGATAGCAAGTTTACGGGATGTTATTGGGGTGGAGGAGTTTGCGCGTTGGGCACCATATATACACGTTGGAAACTAAACTGGACGGGATGGTCGGCTGTGGTAACACCCAACGAGCGCTGGATTTTGAAATGTTTTGGGTCGACGAGAAATACACAACATATATGCTGAACCGCTAGTATTACTTTTGACCTGGAACAGGTTTTCTGAGGTACATTCATTGCGAGTCGAGAAAAGATATGTACCGGCGCTAGAATTGGTGTAGCAGCATCATTTTCCCTTGCATGAGGATGATAACAAGTTTGCGCGAAGAACTCAGCCTTCAATGGAGCCGAGAGTGAGTAACATCTGCCACTGCAGTCTAACTCAAGTTGCAGCCTAAATGACTCTTTCGTACGTACCAAGGAGCGGTAACGCACCCGCAGATAGCCAAACCATTCGTTCGCTCCCGTTCAGTATCCCGCCACAGCCGCAAGCCCGCCTCCCTTTGGTGCGCTCAAGCCAGAGATAGCTTCAGCTACACATTATACCCAGATGAGCTGAAAGCCTGGCGACAACTTATAAAATGATAGATCCTCGTCTCAGAGCCAGAACGGATATGCCGGAAGTTCCAAGAAAAAGCAGGTCGCCCAGCAACCGCAGATGAAACCATTCAGATTTAAGATAATCTCAAGCGTGGATCCAGAAGCCAGGATAGCAGGTAAGGAGTCGAGTATTGAGTAAACAACTATCTAGGTGAATCGGCTTAACCGAAGTCATAAGACGCACCAATTGAAATTTCGCCAATACCTCCTCGCGTCTATGAACTGCTCCTTCTGCTCAGTACATCCCTAGTCAGAACTATATTTCTCCAGGACGTCCAGTCGAACAAGGCTATACAAGTCAGAGCACAGTATTGGGCGGCAAGCTCATTACACCTCGTTTCAAGAGCGCGATCGGAAATCCAGGCGGCGTGCAGACACGGCTAGATCTGGCGTAGGTTCGAATAGAGGCAAGACAGTTGGTCAGCAAGCAACGACCAGGGATTAAGTGATCTAACTAGAAGTTATAAGATAGCTGGTTAGCGCGAGGACTGTTGTCTGTGCAGGCGAGGTAATTATCACAGCTTTGCAGCATCATTGCGTCAGTCCCATATCCAAACTCCAGCAAGACCTATGGCAAAAGAGCCACTATAATACGTGTCGGAAAAGATATAATAGGATTGGCTGCTCATGTTATAGTCATCTGGTCGACCCCAAAGCATATACAAACGATAACCCAGGGCATGCTCACCGGCGCATTCAACGGAGATATGCACAGAATCCCTTGCGTCGGGGGGGTGACCTTCTCGCGTGTTTTAGTTCATCACAGCTATAAACACATAGCACCTAACAGTCGAGTTGCGCTTGCAAGTTGCGGGAAAGAAGAGTTGGGCCGCCAGCGGGTTGATCGTGGCTTGGGGGAGCGAAGACCGGGCGCTTGCTGAAAACAATGAGGTAATCAGTGAGCCAAGCAGACCCATACATGCCACCTCGAAGGTTTGGTTCCGGTCTGCACAATCCCCCCACCCCCACATTTCCGGCTCGTTGAACGCGTTTTTGTTGTTAATTACCTTATATTTATATGGACATCGACACATCCATCTGCTAGGCTGATGGCTATCTAACTGGAAGTCGGTGCTTCAATTGGTACTATCAGTGAACTAGCTGGGGCGAAGCGATCAAATCTGCGAACAAGTTATATTGATGGCTTGCTTTACAACATGGTCTTCGTATCACTACTTTGGCTTAAGTCGATCGAACAATTTTCATACCAGAGAACTGTGAACGAGTTTGACCCGGATTGCCACCCCAGCACTCATGATGCTGATAGTTATGGAGATGAGACGCGCTAAGACTCGGGGTCATATTCAGCTGGCACGAAGAGGAGATGATTGACCGTCGCTAAGGAGAGCCGTACGACACCTTTGCGTGGAGGGACCGTGGTGGCTGGTATATTTTCTTACAACTTTTTTTTAGCAATACGTCTTTACTGACGTCGTTCTAGGCTATGAGTATGACACGACAATCCAGCCGACGCAAGAAAGGCCCGTTGCCCAAGCTCTGGCTCCGCCTGATACACCTCTTCCCAATTTAACAATAGTACGCCAGCCCCAGCTTGGCCCCAGCAGACCCGGCGCCAACACTGTCGCCCGCGCGGCTCGGGGTTCCTCGGGCGATCAACCCGGCGGCGATGGCGGCGCGCCGGCCTGTGTCGATGCCGCCCCAGTCGTCCAAATCGCCCGCGGTGGCCGTGGCCGGTGGAGAGCGGCTATCGATGGACGAGAACCGGGAGCGGGAGAATAGCGCGCGTCGGGATCAGTCTGGGGCCGAGCGACGGGAAGAGGTCTCGGGAGAAAAGTCGTCCAGAGCTTGGTTGTTGGGCGACTATCAGCTGACCAAGACGCTCGGCGCAGGGAGTATGGGCAAGGTCAAACTTGCGACTCATGTCCCGACGGGCCAAAAGGTGAGTCGGAGCGAGTATAATTAGAGCGCTGAGCTAATTTGACTATAGCTCGCAATCATGATCGTGCCGCAGGTGTCGACTAACACGTCCGGGGCGCCGATGATTGCGGCGCAGCTGGCCAAGGCATAGGCGAAGAACGCGAGTAAGGAGATCCGACATGTGCGCGAGGCCGCCCTCAGCATGCTCTCATATCATCCATACATCTGTGGCATGCGCGAAATCATTACCCATCCGGGCTACTACTGCATGGCCCCCGAATATGTCGACGGCGGCCAGATGCTCGATTACATTATCTCCCACGGCCAACTCAGCCAACGTGCCGCGCGCAAGTTCGCGCGCCAGATCGGGTCCGCACTCCCATATTGTCCCAAGAACAATGTTTTTCACCGCAACCTGAAGATTGGGAATATCTTGATTTCGCAGACCGGGAATATTAGGATTGTCGATTTTGGGTAAAGCAACTTGTTTAATCCCGAGGACCATCTTTCGACGTTCTGTGGCAGTCTCTACTTTGCCGCGCCCGAGTTGCTAAACGCCCAGGTTTATACCAGCCCCGACTCGACGTCTGGAGCTTCGGGGTTGTGCTCGATGTGCTCGTGTGCGGCAAAGTCCTGTTCGACGACCAAAGCATGCCTGCTCTCCACGCCAAGATCAAACGCAGCCTATTCGACTCGCCTATGTGGCTCTCACAAGGTACACCCTCCACCCGCTTCAACCACTCGCATTTTCACTAAACCCTCAACCCAGAATGCAAACACATCCTCTCTCGCGTGCTAGTCACGGGTCCCCAACAACACGCCTCGCTCCAAGAAGGCCTCTCTCACCCATGGATGATCCGCTCGTTTGGGGGCCCACCCAACGCACACCTCGTCCCACGTGAACCCCTGGCCGTATCCGAACTCGATCCATTGGTCATCCAGGAGATGACTGACTTCGAATTTGGCACTCCCGGCCAGACCCACGCCCAGTTGTTCCAGATCTGACCAGCGAGCAATATAGGTCTGCTTCGGAGCGGTGGAGGCGGTTACAAGGTTCATACCCAAAAATTTCTCTGATCAGATCAGAACCGTTGCAATAGCTCCTGATATACTGCATCCCAGACGTTGGGAACACCACCGCTGGTCTTGTATGGGCCTTGTGCCCCCACCCTTCAAGTTTCAGAGGATTCTGAGAGGTTCACCGTTGACCCCTGCAGTGACAAAAATACTTCAAAAATCAATTATTTCCCCACTGGGTGTCCAGGCCAACACATCACAACTCCATTTTTGGTCCATCTAATCACACAATCCTACTCTGCTCTCCAAGCTCATCTCCATGATACTAGTGCTGTTTTCATTGTATCAGTGTGGGTGGAGATATTTGCTTCTTTGTCTGGCCACTGTCCCACTACCCTACCCAGGGTCCTTCAGGGTCCAGCGGGGTCACCCCGCTGGCCTACGGAAGTTAGATACGGCTGTGTCTGTCTACGTAGGCTCACTCTACATCTATCTTCAACACCCT
>WSTJ01001365.1:0-13235 GCA_019623705.1 Ceratobasidium sp. 428 | reverse complement strand
TCACTCCTTTCGACTAGCTCATCTCCGGTATTATCCTTGCGGCCTCGGAATAAGGCTGACGTGCATCGTCTGCAAAAGGAAATACAAACGCCGACCCTGCTACTTTCCGGGCCACCTTAACGACACAGTGCACGACCTATCCTAATATATCTCGTCCAAGGATGCTGGAGGGACGATTCCGGCTCTATGGGCTTCTCGGAAAAATCGTCAAAGTCAAACTTTCCGCCACCACTTGGACCACTTTCCGCGTCGCCAACATCAGTTTCTTCAGTAACATTTAGCGAGCCCTGGCGCTATGCAATCCGGCAGCCCTATCATGGTCTCTGGGCGAGCGTACTGTCCTCAATTTGTCTTGCTCGTAAACCGTCACAGGTTGGCAGTTCAGACAGCTTGCTCGAGAATAACTCCTCGCTACTCGACCCTACCGCGACCCATATTCACATCTTGGTTCGGCCCCTTTCTCCTCACTTGGGCCCTCACAATACCCTTACTCGCCATTCGACTATAACTCCTTCGTGGCCGTTGGCAGATAACCCAGGAGCCAGATGAGGTCCCTCGCAACGTCACCTCGTTGTGGTTCACTGGTTCTTTGGTCTCTCGCCAACCACGATGCGACGACAAAATCCTCGGTTGAAAGCCAATCTTTGCCCCTGGGTTTTCCATACCTCTCAATCGTCCTGCGAATCAAAAATAGCGGCACCGTAGACCAATCTGGCTTGAAATGGAGTGGGCCAAGAGGCTGTGAAGCCGCGTCACAGGAGCCTGGCTTGAACCCTTGAAGGGACGTGCCGCATTGGTATTCACGAGGATTTGTGCTTATTCGTTTTGGCTTGCGAACGAACACTGTCAACGGCAAGATGATGGAGCCACAACGGATTGATCTCGTCCTGGACTGGGATACTTGTCTATGTCGATATCTGGTTCTGCCGGGGAGAAAACCCAGGGTATGGAAGGGACGATCAGCTTACGCCACATGGTTTGCTTCGACTTTGCATCGTAACCGACCTGACGCGCCATTCGTCAATATAATTTGACTCCATTCGCCTCCTCCGACCGACTCTGTTTCTCCGTAAAGTTGCCCGACCGAAAAGGCGAACTGGACTTACTGGTTTATCTACGAGACCCAGTGTCCAAAGCCTACCACGGGATGCGAACAAGAGCATGTGGTTCTAAATCGTATCTCTCCCCTAGTACCGCTGGGCGAATAGCTGGCCAGCCGCTACTTTAGGGACTTCTTCAACGTCTTCCACGCTCGGCACGATACTTCAATGCTCGTAGGTTTTGGGCGTGAATTGGACTTCGAAACGCTCCTCTGCTCTCCTTTGCTGAGCAGTTAGAGGAATTATGATTCAACCCGCCCGAGCATCCTTACGAATTCTCTCCCACGGAAGACCCAATCGCTATACTCTATCCCTGCACAGCTTGGAATTCTCCGGTTGTTGCCGCTATTCGTTCAAGCCGAGCAGGAACTGTCGTCTAGCCGGCGCGCTCAGGTGACCTAACTACTCTCGGGTCGAAAGTCTCAACCCCCTCTGTGGCCTGTCGAGAAGCGCTACACCCGGATAATTTTTTCTGGTATGTTCCTTTCTGACCATCGATCAATACTCTGACCTCACGTTTGTTCTTAGCCAAATGATGTTGACATCTATTCCCATTGGTCGATCATATCCAGGCACAGCTCAGGTTCGATCAATGCTTGGCGATCTCGATCATGCCAGCCAGATGCAAAGTTCATGGTCGTCTATGGTCGCGCAGTGAACATACCTCTTTGAGGGTTCAACAACGTACCGTGGATGCTCTCGCTATGGTCGGTCTTCTGTCTGATGGCGCGATTCGAGTGGCGAGGGATGGATTATTGGCAGGTGATGATGGATATCTTCGAGCCGGAACTCATCCGAGGAGGGCTCGGAAGTTCGATCATTGAGCCCGCTCTGTGGCTAAATAGAAGACCGTTGAGACCGCATTTCTGGAGTAGGAGGGCATGGGTCGAGAGATGATATTGCGTTGAACGGGTACGCTTTGAGCTGAATGGCGTTTTTGAGCGACACGTTATTGCTGGTCTTATTACACCTATTGTCCCTTTCCATTTCGTAGAACTCCCTTTCATTTGATCCTCTTCGGCCTTCAGACTTCTGGACACGTGACTACTTCCCACAGTAGCCGCATGAGATCAATGAATTGCCCTCCTATTTTGCGTTAACATTCCGTCGGCTTCGAATATCTTAGCGATGTAATATATGCATGTTTAATCAACCTAGTGTATGTAAATACTCGTCACTGGATATATCACGTCGTACAACATCTGGTTTAGTGCCTTACCGTTTACGTCGACCAAAGAACTTTAGATGCAGCAATATGCTCAGCCACAAGTCTCACAAAGATCTGGTGCACAACGGTAGATTATATGCATACGTTTACGAGTACCGTCCTTTTCTATCAACTTGGCTCTTTGTTAGTTTTCCCTCTCGCTCCGAACACTACACATTCTCAAGCCCGGTTTGGACCCCGGATTATCGTAATAGTGAATATATTTTCAGTTCGCCCCTAGCATACAAACGTGTCACACTTCTGATAGTGAGAGGATCGGTGAGGTGTGATGTAGTTGTGGCGACGATGGTTTTGCAGCTATGATGCCCAAGGGAGTGATCCTGGTAATAATACGGGGCGAGAGCTTTTGGGGACAAAATAATAAATTAGCGCAAAATGAGGCCGAGAATATGTTGGCCCACAGACCGGAGTCTATGGCGCTCGACGTCCCTTGCGACAAACTTCACCGCGGGCACAAAAGCCCCGACCTAATCATAGCCATAGACCGTCTGCACCTCACTTGGCCTTCAGGTATTTGTTAACGAAGAGATTTGTACGGTAGGCATACAGGCGATTGGAAACGCGAATATGATTTGTTGGTCTACTTCGGGTTCTAGTATGCATCCCATCGAGTACGAGGGTTGCCCAGGAACAGTCGTGGAGGTGAGGTGGATTAAGCGAAGGTGAACCTATCCTGGGCTCATGTGCAGTAGTATGACGGAGGTATAGCGTGAACAAGTAAGTGATCATGAGGAGTATAAGCGCATACGTTGACCCACACAGAGTAAGTTAGGGCAAGGGAGTGGATAGCTCGTTTTTGGTTCTGTACCAAAATTTGGCACCAGGAGCGGGCACATTTTCTATTCATTTCAGGATCGCAACAGAGAGTTACCAAGCTTAAGTTGTTAGGTCAATTAGGCAGCCATGGGGGCCGAAGAAGATCCTAGCAATAGTGTGATGAATTTCGGTTACAAGTAGGAGAGACACGATGGTCAGCAAGACCTCCAGCCCTTTGCCAGAGCATGTCTCAGCGTAGTCGCTCAAAGTTCTCAGGAGACTCAGGAGAGCGAGTCGGTCCGTCTCGATGATTGTACATGTTCGAAGGTGAGTCTACGGTGGTCGGTGAAGCGTGTCAATCCGGCAGGTGGTGGGTGGCGAAGGAGACCAATAGGGCCATGACGGAAGTATCTTTTACCTCCGGGGTCACGTGCTATTGTTTATCATGGACCTGCCCACGCCCGTTGGTTCTTCTCTTCTGCGTATCTTGACTCGACTGACGCAACCGGCTTTCGACTGAACGACGCCTTTCTCAAGTTCGGTAGACGTGATATCTCACTTACTCGATTACTCAGCAGCGACTTTGACTATTGCGTCAACAAGCCGACTTGCCGGACCAAGGAGATGCCGAGGGGAAATCAAAGTCGTGCCGCCCATAAAGAAGCGACCAGGGGATATTCTGGGCGGTATGGTCCTTGAATACGATCCTGCGTGATGAGCTGAACAGGATTGGGCGAACCGTTCAGTCGCTAACGATTCTCTAGTCCATCGCAGCACCAAGCACGGCTGCGCCTATGTCTTCGTGTCGCCGACGGTAGTGCCCACGTCTCTAGGCTCATCATATAACCCCAACACCTCGAATTTCTACTTTCTGTTGTTTTTTTCCTCGTCGGGGCCGATAGACGCAGTGAGAATAACCCAGTACAACGGCTCCTCGGTCGGGGATTGGCTCCGAACGGACGAGATCTTCCACGACCCATCCCTAGCGCTGTGTCTGCCACCAAAGATCCCGGCGCCGCTCCTGCCATCTACCCGGATATATTTACCAAACAAAAGCTGCTCAACCCGGTCGGCCAGTCTTAGAATCCGTAATTCTACACCTCCGAACGACAGTCTAGGTGCTCCTTCTAGTGCTCGTCGTCTCGTTCCTTGCCATTCCAGGACCAACAGACCTTATGCTATCTGAATGACCATGGATGCTCTCATTTCCTATTCGCATGACACGCCCGGAATATTGGTGTGGGGCAACACGACGCAACCTCAACTATGGCCTTCTGGTCAACATCCGGAGATGATGCGGCAGACGGAACTGCTCCACCTCATGGTCTCTCCCACCAGAGCGATCGCATGAGCTCAATCCCCTCTGGGGTTTTTATTTGCCGCACCACGCCAACGCGACCAATGAACTCCAGGTCGAACCTTTCCACCTCCCTAGGGACCCGACTCATCCAGACCTCTCGTACAATTGGAGGACGCCGATGGCGTGGACGAGTATGGCGCGAGGACGGCTTAGAGCCACCAATGCCGCGCTACGAGAGTTTGGCCTCACCTTGTCACGAATGCGGGGTCTTGAAGCACACCAGAAGCATTTTAGACAATACTTCAGATCGGAACGAGAATTATCAAGACCAGGTTTGTGGAGGCAAAGGCAGCAGCCGGTCGGGGAGATTCTTGGGGCTTTGGTCCTTCGGCGTGAATGATGGAGTATGGAGGATATTTGAGAAGGCGGATGGAAACGATTGTACACACGGCGTCGCCCCGTCTCTCGGAGTCTGTGCTCGGCCCCTGCCCGTCTTTATCATCCCCTCGGCACGCTTGGACTATCAGCCGGGACCAATATTCACCTTTCGTTCTCTTGTCATCACGGAAGGAAACTTTGGACGGGCGGACGTTGTACAAAAACGAATCACCTTTTAAGCATGGGTATCCGAACTCCGCTAGTTCTCCAGTTTCGCACCGGGGTACAGCGACCCGAAGATCGGCCTCCAGGCTAGAGTATGGTAGCCCCTCGATCAAAATCGGTGCCAAGTTAGGTACATGAATAATGTCCCCCGGGGGCGTTGATCAGTGCGACGCGAGGGGAGTTTGGCACAACAACCGTCCGACTGCGAGTGCTCGGTCTCATCTGATGATGGATAGTTACAATGAGGATATTGGAAGAAGTCCGTATTTCTCGTCGGGTTTTGTGAACTGGGACTCTCGGACGGGCGAGCGATGCTTGATTCATCAGTGGTGATTGGCCACATCTTGTGTTCTGATCGGTTATGGACTCGGAGGATTTTTTGGAGGATGCTTTACGGCCAGCTGTGGAGATGACCGGTCATCAAGGAAATCCTGTCTTCCCTACGTTTTCTTCGTCGATGTAATCTCCCCATCGCATTTAGACCTGGCTGTTTTGCTATCCTGTCCCGTTCTGTTCTACTTATCTATCTCCAATGAAATGCTATTCGAGTCCACGTCTTCATCATTTCGATCGAAACCCAAGGAAATGGCTTGTACTTCACGACCCGAAGCCAAATAAAGAGGTCTCGGAAAAAATCCGCCATCGATTATTCCTTCCTCTTCAACCGCCGAGAGTCACTGAAGCATTAAGTTAACAGGGTGATTCTCCGTTGTCGAATAGTCAATTCAGTTGGCCGAGCTCTTCCTCCGGCATTCTCGGCCTTTTTGCACTTCATATCCGTGGAGCAACTGACGTCATCCAGGCACACATCAAAAATCTCAAATCTTTGATCGACCTCGATCGCAACGCAAACACGGCCGTCACGCAGCAACTCCAAACGCCCCCTCGATAGTCTCCCCAAGGCAGACTGACACTGTGCGGGAGAACGAGACAGGAGAAGCACAGTATCAGTCTGCTTGGAGATCGATCCGCTTAGTGGGCGGTACCCCTTCGTGGGTTTCGGACCCAGATTTCGCGATGCCAGCGGACTTGCCGCCCATATCCGGATAGGCACGACCACCGGTGTTTTGTAAGCAGACACGTGAATGAATGCGCATGAAGTCGAACTCGCATATGCTACACCCTTCCTTGGGATGTACCCAAGGCCAAAAATTTGCCAGCGGTGGATAGAGCGGTGCGCGTTAGAAACAAAGTCTCTCGGCTCAAAGTGACACAACGAGTGGCGACGAATGACCCATTCATCAAGAATAATGCTCTTTCTGAATTCGGAAAGTCTATATAGCAGCCTCGTAGACTCACGGGCGTGTATATGCCTAATGATATTTACATGTGATTTTCTATTGAGTCGCATGCTGCGACTATAGTATCAATATAGTAGTTATTGTCACCTCTATACAGCATATAAGCCGATAAAAGCGAGTTCTATTGGGCTTTTATGTTCTGCGGATTTTTCTGTAGATAGTTTCTCATTTGCTGAGCTGGGAGGCAGCGGTAGCGTTACTCACCCAGCTGTACGCAGAAGGCATCCATGGTCGAAAGCAGTCTATTGTATGGGATACCTGGTCACCACGACCTCTTTCTAATGGCTTCGGCGGGGGAATTGACCATTCAACCTTAGTATTGCCTATATGACAAAGGATTGGAGCTTGGCCTTGAACGTTCTTGGTACTGGTCAATTCTGCAAGCTTAGCAGTAGCGTACTCGAGTGTTATGTGCTCCGTTAAAGGGCTATGTGGTAGCAAGCTAGGGCCGTCTCGCTGCGCAAGACCATTCGTAGTAGTTCTGTGTTCAACTAATCAAGCTGTTCGACACCTTAGATGAGAGGTTCGACACGAGAGCTGCATCGAGTCTGTTTTTATCCCCAGAACTGGGGAACCTGAGATGTAGCACTTAGTGTCTTGGATGAACAAAGACCGGCTGACAGCCCAGCCACAGGATGGAAAAAAAGCTAAAAAAACGAAAATATTGCTGATGTTTCCAATCGCTCTCTGGCGTTTATTTCCGGCGCGAATATTGGTATCAATGCTCCTGTGCGATCAGCAAGAGGGAGGTCGACGAAAGGCTGATAAAGTTCGTGGCCACACCGGCCAATTACATCAGCCGCCCACCCGATCGCCGTGGAAATCGTGGAGCCGTCCGCTCGTTTTGGGCGGCAATGGCCTGCCGAGCTGCCGAAGGGGTACCACCTACTACAATCTATTAGTAAATGAAGCGCGGGTGTGTTAGTATAACCTTGGTTTGTGAGGGCGCAAATTATCAAACGATTGCGATTAACATGGCAGTAGTGCCAGGAAATTTAGTAATGGAATAAGTCTGGCGGTGGTTTTAATAGTGTTTTTGACAATTTTGAGCTGCCTGTAGAAGGCAAAATGCCGTTTCTTGACCAGCTTGTTGGGTGGCGTGGCAAATTTGCCACCGCCACAGTGAGACTGGACCGGAGGGCCGATAGCATAACCAGTCTCGGACACTCATCTCTTCCACCGCGTGGTTAACAAGCTTCCACCCGTTTCAATTCAACAGCTTCATGGCGGCGCCATTTCGTGGTCGAGCAATCAGACTATCATGGGTTCTCGCTGGTCCCGAAAAAGTAGTGCTTGGTGCCGGGGAAGTTTGGGATTCCAAATTCCACTTGGACCTGCTTGGCGGTCGACGAGTTTCAATTGCACGATATTTTTGATTCCACTAAAATATAAACAAGATTCCTACGTGCAACAGGGGCATAATGATTTGATATCACCTCCCTCGGCCCTCAAGTTTTGAACCGCCTGTCCGCTCCTTGCCGAACTTGACAATCTTGTTCCTGTTATCTCCTCCACGTGCTTCATCTTGCAGGATGGTACAGCGATGTCTAGCTCCAAAGACTTTTCCTCGTATCTATATGGTTATGGTCAGCAAAGAAGCTAAGAGATATGGGAAGCGTGCTTGTGATGTGGTAACGAAGTGTTTGGATTTGGTTTGAGTGACATTGAACGATAGAAGCCATGAAGAATTGATTGGAGTGTACGATTAAGAAGTGAGATGTAATGATAGCAGAGGATCGTTGTAGGTAAATCTGCTCACAGGTCTGGAACCCATCGCACTCGGTGTATCACCTAGCAATCCACACTATACACAACAAAGTTTGAATTCGATCAGAGTGTATACAAGCTGCATCGCCTAACAGTCAACCCGTATTCACCCGAAGGACCGAGAGTGGAACGTCGCTTCATCGAGAGCGTGGGCGAAGTATGTACCGGGGTGATCTGAGTGCTCGGTTTGTTGGGCTCATTCTTCGACTACTATTCCCACGTCGAAGTTGGTCTAGACTAGTGGCTACGTTCACGTAGTTAGTACACGAGATTTCGAAGGGAGGTGCGAAGAGGTGAGTGCGCAAACAGAGTCGGTTCAGGAGCAAACTCGAATAGTGAGCGTAGGACTCGTTACGACAATTGTTTGGGACCCCGTTGTGTCTATTTGCTAGGATCAGGTCTGCATAGAGGAGCATAAAGGATGATTCAAGCACAGCAAGTAGCCACGAGAGTCCAGTGAAATTCACCACCGAGAGCTCCAGCAAAGATAACTGAGTGCGGAAGTCGGAGAGATGCCGGAACCCAAGGACATAGCGTCGGAGGTCACAATAGTGTCGTAGCAGGGCTGATGAGCTGGAGGTACAGTATTCATCCCAAGGCGCGTCGAGATGGTTGGCGGAGCCAGGTAGCCAGGGAGGCTTCTGGCCCGGCGGATTGGGCCTGGACGGAAGCAAACTGTCTCCGAACCACGTGCGTTTGTTGATCATCAAGCCAGAGAAGACCTCATCCATCATCACTCCCTATGCGACTCGACTTGAACTCAACTAGACCATATCATCGTCGAGGAATAAATTGCTATGCATGTATATCAAGGCCTTGCTCGCTTCGTCACTTGATCGTTCGACGTCAATTTCGATAACTAGATCGACGAAAGGACTTACCAGTACCACCAAGATGCCCGGACGAGGATGAAGTGGTTCTGTCTCCATCGTAGCGGCGCAATAACGCTCTGGATGGTGTGTAATCGAACGCGGCCCCACAAGGTGAGTTGTACGGCGGTTTGTCGAGGATTTTGGCCGTTGATGATTCCCTAGTCTACTCCAACGCCGACTGGAGTCTGCGCATTCGGCATCCAGATCGATCTCGTCTACGTTCCAACATTTGAGACTTGAAATCAACACCCTAATCTCCCGCTTCTTATCTCGACTCGCTGTCGCATTCTCGTGAAACCGGCGAGGTGGCCAGAGCCTTCACTTGCGCCATCCTCTCAGCAGGCGCGGTCGATGACATCTTACACTTCGCTATGGGTTCTGACGACAACGGTGCCAAATATATCGATCGATTCGTAGCCCTATTGCTAAATCGAATTTGCACGGTTCGCCGAGCGAGTTTTGAGGCGCTATGCATCGATCTAAACTAGCGTCCTGCGCCTAGCCGTCCCGCCTGTATCATACTTTCGGCCTCGCTGCCCCAAGATCATTCAACTCGGTATTTGTCTCGCTGGAAAACGGACTTTCGTTGTGCTCGGCAACAGTCCGGGCTCATTCCCTCGCGTTGCTTGCTCAACATCCTGGGGCAATTAGTGCGGGACCATTGCGATCCGACAATCACCTTTTAGCTCTCTCGTGGCCATTTTATTCGAGCAGCGGAACGGCGTCATTCGCGGCTGGACTGCCCCTTGGAATCACAACCCAGGCTCGGTTCGTCGTCTCCTTTCTGACGAGGCGTAACAACTCGAAGATAAAACCCCAGGAGCATTTCCCGCCTCCCCGCCGACCGCCGGACCTTTCGCACGAGTCGTAGTTCTCGACGGTGCAAACACGCGTAATATGAGAAGAACTGCGGATATTTTGTGCCTGGACACAGGGGATTGGATCGATCCCAAACGCGTATCGTCCAGGAGTCGACAACCGAATTATCAACATTTTTGCTGCGTTCTGGGAGAAAGAGTGTCGGAAGCGGCGGATTGGCGCTGACTAGCTGAGCTGGTCTGCTGGAGCGGTTCTGAAATCTTTGGTTCGGGGAGACTTGACACTTATAACGACTGTTCCTGGGCGTCTCAACTTCTCATCGCCTCCCTGGGCCCGCCACCATACTCTCCCCAACCAACTCTAGTGTCGTCCATGATTTCGTGCGCTGCTATTCAACTACCTTCATTCACTGGAACTCTTTCGAACGTCCATGGCTATCGTTATCTTTGAATTCGCGCCACGAGATTTATTCCTGGTCCGGACTATCTCTCTGTACTAGTCACACCCGAAGCCGAATTTCCCCTCCTGATCCTATGTATTCTTACCAACACCCATTCATTCATCCGTCGGAAATTGCTGGAATTTTCAAGTCGAGCGAAACAGCCGAAGATCTGAATGTTTTATATCTTCAACCCACTACGCTGCTGAGTCGTCCCATATCCCTTCCCCATTGACTCATCATTCTACTCCCCTTTCCCCTCGTCCCCGTTGATGAGTTCCGTCACCCGAATCGCCAATTCCCATCTGCCTGCTCATCCTTCGCTTGCCTACGACCAGGTCTAGATCAAGAGCAAGGAAACCGGCTTTGCCGGGCCACGCTACTTTTTTGATCTTCGTTGAGCCCTAAAAGTACGCGTAGCAACTGTGTTGGCCCTCCGTTATCTGACGTCTCGCCCCAGTTGGCCGATTTTTGACGCATTCCGTGTCCTCAGCTTTCGGCTCTTTATCCCGGAGATCAACCGACGCGATCCAGGAACGTATTGAATTTGTCATCGACCCTGATCCTTCAGGAAGTAGCGATGATTCACGCCTCGATACACCCCTTCCACCAATATTCCATGCGCCAACAACAATGCTAAGACTCGTTACCAAGCCGCTACTTGTAGCTATCCGTAGTCCATGCGATCCAGCCTAGGCGAATGGTTTGCGCTAGTGATATTGAGTATTCGCCTCGGATATGAACAGGTGCGTGCCAAGCTCAAATTCTTGAAAAGCATGGCGCTAACCTTTGGCTGGCGAAACTCTCTCAGCTCCATACATACAAGCACGACGATACCGCCTAACTCCCAATCCTCTACGACAGCTAGTTCCTTTCATTAGGTTTTCCCATCCCTGTTCGGTCGCTTCGAGCCATTCCTTATGGCATTCCTTGGAGTCGGCGACAAATTATTTGGGCAACTCGTTCCTGATTTGGTACCGAGCGACTGGGAGGACTGGAGATACGTTACAGGTGGAGGGGAGTCCGGCGAGACGAACTGAGAGCCGTGCGTCAAGGCTAGTCGACGAGTTCAATACTCCGACAGCCGACCGCAGTGATCGTCGGTTTAAGCTAGTGAAACAATCTGCCGTAGATACGGTATACAATGTGTATAACAATATTGTATAGCGCAGTAAATGTATAAACGAGTGAACTAATATTTGAATGATAATACGGTAAAGACTGGCGCATCGGCCGCCGTATATACTCGAGAGAAATACGATCTCTGTCACAACATACACCAGAGTCACCGTACAGTATATGCGTGAATCGTCCTTGACGCATACACTTGACTCAGTTACTGATTCGAGTCTCGGGACTCCTTGTTACAATGTGTAAATGGATCATCTGAACAACCCCATCGCTAAGGTTAGTACACCTGTTTGCTATTATGATTCATTCACTGCTCCCTCTTGGGATCCATCAGGGCGCTTATGCTGCATAGTTTGGAAACTCCTAAAACGGCAGACCGAGAAATGCCCGAGCGCCATTAACACGTGGGTTTATCTCACAAACCTGTTCTGCTCAACCATCACTTCATCGTTACCGCCAAGTCAAATTATCAAACAAGCACATCAACGACCACCATGAGTTCCAAGCCGTCTAAACGAGACAAGTTTCGTGGGCTTCTAAAGGATGCTGAGTCTTCTATGAGACATCTGTTCAGGTCTCCATCCCCTGCGCCCTCCTCATCTGGGACTCGGCCGACCAAGGACGTTGCGTCAACTACACTCCAGACTTCGCTTAGCGAGCTGAGGAAGATCTGTAGCCCGATTCCCGTTCTGAAGTCATTTGTCGATATACTTACTGAATGCCTCGATAACATACCTGTACGTTGAGCTATCCAAACGCTGATCACCAATACTCATCGAATGACCACTAGATAGCAATCAAAAACCGCGAAGAGTACACCGATCTCGCTAAGAACCTTACACTTGCGGTAGATTCGCTGCAAACCCATCTTAGCCAAGTCAACCCCACACAGATGACTAAGTCTATCCAGTATACGATTGGGTGTGTGGGCGTCAGTATCTGAGGGAGAAATTTTACTGATAAACCTCCAGAGAGCTAACTGCGTTGCTTAGTGAAACCAACGAGAAACAAGCACGAAGCACCTTAAGTCTCTATGTCGCCGCGGAGCAGGATATTGATGACCTGATCCGATGCTACCAGCAGGTAGAGAACCTGTTCCGACGACTGCAAGTAAGCTCATAAGCGATTTAAGGTCTTACAGGCATGCTTACGTACATACAGAGCGACGCAGTACTGAACGTGTGGAGAACTTCGAACGCTACCTGGGTCATAGCTAGCGAGACTCAGGCCGTAAGTGAGCCCTGTTCCCTCAAACGTAGATTAAATCATGCTGCTTTAGGCGATCAAGAGCGAGCACCTTATACGCCTCAACCCAGCACACTCGGCGAGGCATGACTCAATTGCCGCGTCACAAGTTCGCCGTACCGGATGCACCCCAAACACTCGCCAGCGCGTACTTAAAGATCTTCAGGACTGGGCAAGTGATCCCCAAAGCGCAAAGGTGTACTGGATGAACGGTATGGCTGGGACAGGCAAGACGACTATCTCTTACAGCTTCTGCGCCTCCCTGGAAGCAGCACATCAGCTGGCGGCTAGCTTCTTTTGCTCTCGCTCACTACCTGACTGTGAAGACCAAGGACGTATCCTGCCCACAGTAGCGTATCAGCTAGCTCGCGTCAGTCGCCCGTTCCACGACGCTCTATGCCGCATTCTAGGCGAGTATCCAGACGCCGGAGTTCGAAACGTGAACACTCAGTTCGAGAAGCTTGTGAGAGATCCGCTACTAGCAGTCAAAGACAAGATACCGGCCGGTCTACTGGTGGTGGTGATAGATGCGCTGGATGAATGCTCTAGCTCCCTAGTCACCTCTTCGATTTTGGATGTTTTGCTACGCTCTGCCAACACTACGGGGGATTCTGAGTTTTGATTCGGGGAATGGCGGTGAAAGGCCGAGCGCTTGATCCGCGTTTCTGTTTGCG
>WSTJ01001364.1:0-13237 GCA_019623705.1 Ceratobasidium sp. 428 | reverse complement strand
GTCTCTCCTGTTTGTGCGTCCCATATACGAATGGTGTAGTCCTCAGACCCAGACACGATAAAGCGACCATCACACGAGAATACAACGGAGGTAATAGTACGAGTGTGACCCGTGAGCGGCTCAGCCGCCAGCTTTCCGGTCTCTGTACTCCAGAGGCTGATAGCTCCGTCCCTAGAACCAGAGGCAAGTCTGCGGCCGTCAGGCGAGAATGCTAGCTTTAGGATCGAGTTGCTGTCTCCTGGAAGGTTTATCAGGTTTCGCCCAGTGTATGTATCCCAGATCTGGAAAGCAGTCTTGCTTGTGATGGCAACACGAGCGGCGTCAGGTGAGAATACTGCTTCGTCAAACGGGCTACCAGCCTCCCAGCTGCCAATCAAGGGTAACATCTTAACACAGTACGACTGTAATAGTCAACGATCCTGTTCGATTGGTCTTTGGTCCAAAGAGTAAGATCACTACTAACTATATGATGCCAGATGGGATAGTAGACTCACGAGCCGACGTCGTGGGCGATGGCAAGTAATCTTCTGGTCGGTTTTGAGTCCCCAAGAGCGTCGTGAAATCGGTTTTATCCTCGGGTGGCGAATCGGTAGGTGTACGGGGTTAGTACAAACTGGCGCGCAATCTATTAAGAATAGCAACAGATCAAAATGATGAGTTTCTGAATCGAGCTGGCCAGTGTTATCAATTGTAACGTACGTCAGCCCGTTAGTCAAAGTTGCTTACCTAACCCAATTGGTGGACTTTTGTCAATACCACGTGAGACCCAGTTTTTTTTTTTTTTTTTTTTGAACTACATTTATTACTCGTTACACGAACACAAGTCGAACCACGAGGTGCACAGCACAGGAACACAAATGACATGGGGGCGTAGAACAGCTGGTATCAACGGAAGGGGAGGACACAGTGGAGGAGGCTACGGTGGGAAGGCCACGTGAGACCCAGCGTCGAAATGAATATCAGAGTTCGAACGACTGAACCGCCCAGCTTGGTCAGTACGAACATGATCTAAGTCTACTTATCGCCAAAGTTATTAACTTTGTGACTATAGACTAGCACCCGTTTTTTGTCCTGGATATCAGGAGGAGAACACCGGTCACCTTAGCACCTATTCTACTGAAGTTTCCCTTGTGCACACTGATAGTCTGTCTGATAAACCTTGAGAAGATCCTATGAGCCTCTAAAATACAAAAAAACTATACCTGGTCGAATTTAATGCGTACATGAGTATTAAGCACCTATTGCGCAAGAGTCTAGCTCCAAGCGGGCTCGGCGCTGGGGACCAGGCTCTGATAGTGAGTACTCTCGGGTACTATGGATATTTACATCTACTTCGATGTATCAAGTTAAACATGCAGGATCGATAACGCGTGAATTGACTCCATATATGCGCACGAAAACGTCCATTGATGGCAAGACCACGTCTCCACTTTCCCGTTTTAGGAAGTCAACGCATACACCTCCCACTCAGTATCTAAACTCCAATTCTTATTGCTCCTTACGTTTCCGCCCCTCCCCTCCCGACATACTCATCCCTCACATCCCTTGCTTCCCGTTCCTCCCATCTCACGTTTCCTCCCCAACCAACCCCAGTAACCCCAAATAAACACAAATCACAGCCAAGACCGACTCAACCTCGGGGTTGAAGTAAAGATGACTCACTTGGAAAATAACGTCACCTCGCGCCATCCTGGTTGAATTGCACGTCCACCCTATCTCGCGTTCTTTGCTTAACTTGTTCTCTCACTGTTTCCTCTTGCACTCTCTCCTCTCCCTACCTTTACTCGGTTTCTCCCAGTTGCGTCGTTTGACACTCCGTTTCAACTCCTGGACTTTCACCTCAACGTTTTGGAACTCCTCGCTCTTGTTCCTTTTGCTGATAACTCAGAACCCGCTACCTGACAAGAAAAATCACATAAAATCCTATTCAATAAACTACCCTACCCTACACACGCCCCTCACCCACCATACAGTGCGCAATACAGAAAACGAACAAGTGGAGAGTACAACATAATTCAACAAATTAGACGAGCATACCAGCGATACCGGCAGTCTGGAGCGTTGACAACTATACAAAGATTGTAGTTAGTTATCGGTACTCGGAAACAAAAGAGAAAAAGGAACTCACGAATCCACAAATCATCGCACTAGGCGCAACCCTCGCAATCACCTTTCCTCGACTCGGAGCAAGCGCGCCCAACACGCCAATCTGAATCCCAAGCGATCCTAAACCATCACCACCACACATCAATAACCCATCCCTTTCCCAAAAAAACTCGATAATCAAAACTCACCAAGATTAGCAAACCCACAAAGCCCATACGAAATAATCGTATACGCCCGTGGACTAAACGGATTCGCCTCGTGCTCGGTCTTGAGCGTCAAATACGCTACAAACTCGTTTGCTACCAACTTGGTCGCCAACAACCTCGCGACGCGCATCAGCTCTCCCCTTGGTACGCCGAGTAAAAACGTGATCGGGTAGAACATGTATCCGAACAAGAGATCGAGCGTGAGATGATGAATACCGAACCCGCGTCCGACCCAGGTGAGCAACCCGTTGATCGTGTAGACGAGCGCCAAAACGGTGAGGACGTTGCACAGGATTTGACCAGCGACGATCAACCCGAATGTAGCGCCCTTGCTGAATGCGTGCAAGGCGTTGGCAGGTTTTCCGTACTTGCTGTCCTCGGCGCCTTGGTCGATGACGACTTGACCGCGAGTAATCGGCTCTTCGAGTTCGGGGATACGCATTTTTGAGATGGCGATCGAGGCCGGGATGGACATGACGGATGAAGTGACGAGGTTCTGGGCTGGGACGCCCAAGTTCACGTACGCAGCGAACACAGATCCAGCGATAGTCGAGAACCCAGAAGTCATCGTCAAATGGATCTCCGAATCCGTCATCAAGTCCACAAAAGGCCTGACAAGACACGCAGACTCGCCCTGGCCGATCCAAGGACTCGCAGCGGCTACAACAGCTTCCGCGCCGCTCACGTTCAAGGTTTTAAAGAAGAACCAAGCGAACTTCTTGATCATCCACTGCATGACGCCCCAGTAATAGAGCATCTGAACAAACGCGATGAAGAAGATGATCGTGCCGAGGACGTTGACAAAGAACCAGTGTTTGGCGGTTGTTTCGGCGTCGAAGAAGAATCCCGCGGCGGGTACGGCTTGTTCGAGGAAGTCCGAGGCGAGTTGAGCGATCCAGAGGAAGATCTTGAATCCGGCGTCTGTTTTGAGGACGAAGAGTGCGACGACCTGTTGCATGAAGAGGCCGACTATCACGGTAGGCCTTTTTTAATCAAAATTAATTTAGCATTTGATTGAGTTTATTTTGATAGGATGGGGTGACGTACCAAGGGACTTGAGACCGATGACGCGAAGTGAGATAAAACCCAGACTGGAAAACGAATAAACCGAACACGGAGATCGCCCGGTCGCCGTATCCTGTGCCTTCCGGAAGCGGGAACCCGAACGCGGAGCCAAAGACGATAGCGAGGAGGGCTAGCCAGCCAATGGCGAGACGAACACGATACGACAGTGCGAAAAACGGCTTGCTGACGAGCGGCTGCCAGACTGCTTCGACGGGGCGGGTGACGACCGAGTTGGGGATGAACCTGAACGCGATGAGCGCGATGAAGGACCAGGCCCAGAATGTTTGTACGATCCTAGAGTGAGTGACCAAATTTTTTTATTAGCGAGCTGAATTGGAATTTAGATGGGTATGGTGGGCACGTACCAGCGATGACGAGTAGCTGGTAAGATAGTGGCAGAGATCCACCAGCCGAGGATAAGGAGCATGAGCCCGACGAGGATAAACGGTCTCGCTCGCTGGTACATCTCCCGGCGCCTCTCCCTCTGGCGCTCAGCCTCGTCATCGTCGGCGACTACATGGGCCTCCCGAACATTGGCCGTATCATGCGCGCGCTTATCACTAAGCGAGCTCGACTCTACCGACCGGCCGCGGATACCCTTTTCCTCGTCGGCGTTGCTGTACGTCTGCTGCACCGTCGGCAGCGCCTCGACGGGCTGGGTCTTGAGCTCGGCCATGGCTTGGGGTTGAGCAAGAGGCTTGCTTGGACTGTCGCACACGACTCCATCGGTTATATACCAGCTCCCGACTTCTTTTTATCGCAGCCGAGAGAGGAAGGTTGAGCGTGTGGTGCCCCAAGCTTCTGTGTCCGACCCGGGTGGACGAGACCCTGATGACTCAGCACAATTAGCCACCCACGAGCCACCCTTGCGTGTGATTACCGACCGCGCAGGACATTTTTTTGGTCTGGTGCCCATGGCCCTCGCTTGTGTTCATGAACATTACCTCTGTTTGCTTTCAACCTCTTGCCTATTACTTTCAACCCACAAGTATCCACAGGCTGGGCGTGCTTACGGTTATCGTATCTCCCTCGTCCATGTGGAGTTAATCTGACCCGCGCTCCCTCGGTCTTCCTCTCCTCGGCAGCTTCTTATCCTCAAGCCAACCACATGCTCGCTCTTACCGGTCGTCTGCACGCCGTTCCAGGCACACAGAAGTCGTACCGCGTGTAGTCGTGATAAGCTCCGCGTCGTTCTTGCTCTGGTGTGGATTCTTCTGGCACAGCTCTCGGTGTAGAATTCTTCCGTTCGCAGTGTGGGATCTTCTGCTCGTAGGATGGATTCGACCCGGCGTATTCGATCTGCGTGGGCTCGTCGGTTTCGGAGCGCCGTCAGACTGTCTTCTATGTTTGGAGTAGAGCATATCAAGAACCCATCGAACGCCAAGTCCCTCATCAGCCTTATCGTTTCTCAACTTAACCCCACGTTTCAATCACCGGTATCTCCGGCCAACCGTAACTCGCCAAGGGTAGGATACAGTAAATCCAAACCTAAGAACTCCAAGGCTGATCTACTCGGCGTCCGCACTTATACATATCGACGTCATATCGTCCCTTGTGTGCGAAAAGAAATCAAGCAACCACTATTCTCGCACCTAGAACGCAGAAGAATGGATTGAGCCAACATTGTACTGCATTGTGTTGCTTCTGCCCGTGTATCAATCATTCACTTACAAACACTATAGCAAAGTTGATCGTCTAGTATTATTCATGATCAATCAACGCAGGCTGAGCGAGCCGGTTCGAAAGTTAACCGATCACCCGGCGGCGCTTAGATATCATTTATACCCCACACTGACCTAATCAGGGACAAGCGATGATAACCGTGTCGATCGACAAACTGGACGCGACTTGGCTCGGCACGCGCGACAGGACTTGGTTATGACATTTGGCGCGAGTCAAGGCGTTGGAGGTGTCGAAATTACCGTGTCAAGTTTGATATACCTGGTTCTCTGATTACCTTCTTAGTCGGAAAACGAGGTACGATGATTTGGGTTGTATGCTCGTTTACCGACCTTTCTTCCAAATGTTTTACCAGAACTTGAGCCTCTACCAGTCAAACGCGCTTATAACCGACTCAAATATCAAAGGATATATATACTCTGTAAGAGATAAACTCACTGAAAATCCGCATGATTCAGGGCTTGAGCGTGGAAAAAAGCGAATCGTACTCAAAACGGTCTATCTAGCGTACTGATTTTGAAAACCACCACGGTGATCACATAGACCTTTTTTGGGACGATTGACTCAGTCAGCTAACTGGCACAGAAATCGTCCTCATTTCTGACACTTTTCTGGTGGTTTCACCCTGCTTATTAGTAGGTTTTTGACCAAAACGCGGAAGACGCTTCATACTGATTTTCCCTATGCTTGCATCACACAGAGATAGACGCCAGAACCACACTCCGGGAGAAATTCTTCCGCGAAAGCGCCTCAAGTAACACACTAACGTCTATCATGATCCAGCGCTAACTTGACTGTAGTCAGATCCCACGTTGTGTGCGTCTACGACTATCTCTTGTATAAGTTGCCCATTCTGCGATCGCCGTTCACGTCCCGAATCTGTATATGCATATACCCCATGGTGCTAAAATGCAGTGGCGCTTGCCACGCTGACCCCAGGCCCCGTTACACCAGCTGTATGCCTATACAGTCGGATTTTGAATCCCGTTTACGCAGTACCGGGTGTATCGGCCCTTACAAGGAGCTGGAGTGACTGTATCACGAGAGCGGTCCCAGGCTGGAGGGTGATTACCAGACCTTATCAGGCCTTGCCAGCTGCGGACGAATTTGGTAGATCTCTGGTAAGACCTGGGAACCTGGTGATATACAATAGTTGACTAAATGCACCAGCCTGTGACCGGTTTCGTGATGTGAGCTGTACGGGTTTGTTTCCAGGTTGTATGCGCTGTAGCCGTCGGTTACATTGACAAAGTATATTCGAAACTAGAACGCCACAATAGGAGCAAAGGTCGGATACATATTTTTAAGCCTTAGACAGTTCTAACCGGTCGGTCAGTCAGTGAGGGTGAGAAGAGAAAGATACTGAACCGAGTGCCGGGGACCAGAATGGGGCCAAAGGTGGAAATGACGACAGACAAGGCGCCGGACACAAGTCTAGACTCACGGGGAATGTAACTATGAGAACGACTTCGGTCTTCGTATGGTAGATAACCATTCAGTTTACTGCTTACATACAGCACACGTGCTGAGATATAAGTTACACAGATCTTCACTGCGTTCTTTCATTGAGGCCTCGGGAATACAATGGAGCATACGTCGATAACTTAAAAGTTAAACCCCTATTGTGAAAGCATAGAATGATCCATGTGTTAAGATCTACGTTGTCCTACTTTTGGTGTCGATTTAGATGCCGCTTTTACAAATTAAGGACACCTATGAACTGTTTGAGGTGTTTCTTCCGTGCGCCAGATCTAAGTATGATGCCATGTATTCTTTCGTCATCTCAACGGTGGAAAGTATTAGGTTCGAAGCCAGCTTTTGAGCTTGGCAGATCTACGTTCTATTCTTACTAGTATTGCACTTTGCCCCCGTATCCCCATTGAAACACGCATTTCCGCTTGTGTCTTATCATTGAAATCATATTGCGTATATAGCTTTTCGAGCGTCCGTGTCTTTGAAGGCATGGCTACATAGTGAAGTATTGAACAAAAAGACGTCATATGTGTTTAGTGAGCCCTTGGCTCGGATGTTCGACATTATGCATGTCAATACGACTGGCTCTGCCACCATACTCCCTAACGTAGAAGTATGCTTAGTAGGGCCGTTGTCTAATTAGTTAAGAACACTCACATAAGTGTTAGTTTGTGGACGTGGCGGCTGCTGGGGCCAGCACGGTACAGGCCCCCAACCCCAGAGTGGCTGTTGAGGTTGGAACGGAGGAAAGAAGGGCTGATTAAATGGTTGGGCGTTGGGGCCGGGAAACATCATAGGCTGTATGTACGGCGTCAGCAGGTAAGTAGAGTGAGGGAGGAAGGAAACCTACACCGAGACTGGTCCCATTGCAGTTGCAAGATGGGTGATGGCCAAACTGCTTGAGATAAGCGACAATGAGCCTGGTATTGGGAGGAAAGGAAGGCTACGCACGATATTGCACATCTTGGGTAGGGTGTAGCTAGTGGGAGGGTGAAGGAGGAAGAAACCCGATGATAGGGCGTCTGCGAACTAGTGTTTATATATGCGCGGTTTTCATATTAGTTTCGAATACCACAATGCCTGCAGGCTCACGGCAAGTCTGCTAGGTTGCTTTATCATTAGTGAACTGTGTATCGTGGTGGGGGCACGGTGGCGATAGGCGCCGCGTTTTTAGGGAGTCCTGCGTTGTTCGAATCCAGCTGTTTCTGATTGTGTTGTGCAGAAGAATTCTCTCCTGAGCTTTTCTAGTTTTAACTGCATATGATCAACGCTTTACATGGAAGTTGGGCTCCCAGCTAGTTCCTAACAGCGTACTAGTACCAGTCATCCTACGCGAGTCTCACGTGATACTATCGACATTCTTCGACCTGATATTGACAAAAGTGGGTAAGTTAGGTAAGCACCTTTCGACTAGCGGGCTGACGTACGTTGTGATCGACCACGCTGGTCAACTCGATCCAGGAGCTTGCTATAGAGGACAAATTGCGTCAGCTTGCACTGGTCCTGCTACCTCTTCTAGCATCAAATAGTTAGTAGTGATCGTAGCACTTTGGCCAAAAACATATTGAGCAGAACCATTCACTATCACAGCTCACTGGGTCAAAATGTTATCCTTGGTTGACAGCTGGGACGCTGAGGGCCCGTTTGGCAAAGCGGTGTTCTCACCTGACGCCGCTCGCGTTGCTTTTACGAGCAAAACTATTCTGCGGATCTGCGATACATACACTGGACGAAACCCAGTGACTCTCCCAGGAGACAGTAACCCGATCTCGAAGCTAGCGTTCTCGCCTGACAGCCGCAGACTTGCCTCTGGTTCTAGAGACGGAGCTATCAGCCTCTGGGATACACAAACCGGAAAGCTGGCGGTTGGACCGCTCACGGACCACACTGGTGCTATTACCTCCGTTATATTTTCGTGTGATGGTCGCTTTGTCGTGTCTGGGTCTGAGGACTACACCATTCGTATATGGGACGCACAAACCGGAGAGACAGCCAGGGGACCTATTCGCCTAGTCTTAGACGTAAAGTGGCTAGCTCCCGTACCTGGCGGCAGATTCGCAGTCGGCGGGAACTATGAAAATACTTTCCCGGTAATCGGCCGCAAATCGGAGTACCCATTCATAGTGTATGACATAGATAGCTGTGCCGTCCAGTTTGAGTGCGTCGGGCATGAATCGCCAGTCGCCTCGTTATCAAGTTCGCCAGACGGTCTTCTCCTCGCTTCTGGGTCCGACGATCGTACTATTCGCTTGTGGGAAGCATCTTCAGGCCAACCAATTGGCCAGCCTCTGAAAGGACATACTAAGCCAGTTGATTTAGTGAGGTTCTCACCCGATAGTAGATATATTGCTTCGTCCTCCGTTGATGCATTGCGGATCTGGGATATAAGTAGCAAAGCATTGCATGGCGAGACGCTGACCCCTATGTTCGAGGAGGTAGTGGATGCTGTGTTCGCTTCAGACGGGAACTCTCTCATGTCGGCACATTACAATGGTGCTGCCAAGATCTGGGATGTGCGCAGCCTGGGTATTCAAACAGAGATCCATAACGCTCAAGCCGAGCCGACAACGCCAGCGCCCGAGACCGAGGTGGCTAGCACAAATGTATGTGTTCACCCTCCGCAACCGCTGCACTCTCACACCGATCGTACATGATCCCTTCAGCAAGCTGTTTCGCAGTCCGACCTTGAGGGCGTTACGGATGCTATACAGAAGCTCGAGATGACACCCGTCCCAGAGGCTGAAGTTACGAGTGCAGCGGTATGGCGTTGTGTTTGCTAGAGGTGCCAATTTGAGTGTTGATCCAATGTTCTTCGTGCATAGACTACCCAGGAGATCGTGTCGCTTCTCAGCTTGCGGGGCTGTGCAGACATGACCAATGAGCTCGATATGGCGACCTGTAGCGAGCATCCGATCTCGTCCGGCGGCTTTGGCGACATCTACCGATGCAGGCTGAAAGACGGAACTCACGTGGCGATAAAGACGATTAGAAAATACACCGACTCCAGCGAGCAGAACCAGAAGATACTCAAGGTCAGTTAACGTGCCAGTTGATCATAGTAGCCCCAGTACTCAAACAGAAACAGCACGCTGCCCACGAGATCTATGCATGGTCGAAGTGCAAGCATCCCAACGTGCAGCCGCTGCTTGGACTAGCGATGTTCCGCGGACTTATCGGTATGATAGCGCAATGGGAGTCGAACGGCAGTATGCCCCAGTACCTGGAGCGACACGCGGACGCGGACCGGTGTATCATGGCAAGTTCATACTGTGTTTGTATCAAATGTCGCCAACTAGGTCTTTACTTCTGTACGGTAGAGTACTCAGATCGCCGAGGGTCTGTCGTACCTACATGCGTCAGGAGTGGTCAGTCGAGCCCGAACCATAACGCTGGCACCTCAGTTTCTGACTGCAATAACTCTGCGTCGTTGTAGATTCACGGCGACCTGAAAGGCGTACGCAAACGCTCAAAGATGCATATCGCACCCTTTGATCCAGGCGTTGTAGGCAAACGTGCTGATATCTGAAGACGGCGTTGCGCAGCTTGCGGACTTCGGGAACGCGAAGCTGCAAGAGTATACGCTGAAGTTCGCGAAGACGTCTACTAAGGAAGCGCTATCATCACGCTGGGCGGTACGTCCGCCGGCAGCACACTAAACTTACGCTAACTGTTTTGGCTTGCGTAGGCGCCAGAGCTGTTCGAAGATGGGCCATGTAGCTATGCGACAGACGTGTATGCGCTCGGTATGGTGCGTTCGAGTCAGCAAGCCGTTGCTGTTATCTAATTTAGCCGCTCACCATAGACTATACTGGTATGCCCATTTTTATCTTCATTTTATTTATATCTGGACGGGTTCAAGCTCGTACCGGCGCTATAGGAAGCAATCACGGGCGATGTACCGTGGATCGGTAAAAGCGAGCGAGCGATCTTGCTCGCCGTCACGGTCAAAAAAGCCTGTCCGGAACGCCCCGAAAGATATATACCGGCAAGTTCGAAGCAGGGAGATTCGCTGTGGTCCCTGCTCAGATCGTGCTGGGAGTTCGAGCCAGAAGGACGTCCTAGCGCGGCCAACGTAGCACAAGTGGTAAGCTGATATCTAAAGTGTCTCGATGCAGAAGCTAAGATCGCCTGCCGGTAGATGGGGGGAGTCACGCAGGGGGGTCTAAAAGCCAGATGAACGCAGCTACCGCTTGAAACAGAACCGTCTGAATGTGTAAAGGCGCCAGTACCTAAGGGAGCGATGTAGCGTACACACCTCACACGCGTCAACCAGTAACGGACTAAATGCCAACAACAGTCTAGCTTAGTAAGTAGTGGTGAATGTTTATATAAACACACGAGCCAAGATTTTGGCAATGTTAATGTCAGAGCTATCTATAGCTTTGGTAGGCGTTAGGCTCACATACAACAATACCATGGCCTGTGTCATTGCCATGACTCATGAGGCCGGTATCGGCAAGTGTAGTGTGGCTCGTAGCCAAGTTGAACTCTGGATAACATGTTAGAATGCTCGATGTGTTCTTCTTATTTTCGGGCTAAATAATTGACTGGGTCTACGTCGATCTCACACTGCCACTAGACATGCATTGGGTGCTCATCATTTCGCTCCGAAACGAATCCGGGCAAGTGATTATAAGTTCTGGATTTATTTCAATACGCATACACTCTTGACAGCCTGGACGTGTCAAAATTCAATATTTTGGCCTCTGGGGTT
Organism: Ceratobasidium sp. 428; assembly: GCA_019623705.1. Classification (NCBI taxonomy): domain Eukaryota; kingdom Fungi; phylum Basidiomycota; class Agaricomycetes; order Cantharellales; family Ceratobasidiaceae; genus Ceratobasidium; species Ceratobasidium sp. 428. Next base: position 1,993 of record WSTJ01001364.1, on the reverse strand, counting down.
CCCCTTTCCACATCCTTTACCCCTTTCGTGAATTTTGAGTGTCCACTTTTGATAATAAGAATGATAGAAAATCACAAGATAAGACTCAAATTTTCATATGTTGAATTTTAACATGTTGGCTTTGTGCAGAGTACATGGGTCCTGCTCGTGTTGGTACTAAAACTAATGCAGCTTAGTACACTAGCCGCGCTGACCCCACACCCATCCAATTAAGATTTCGACTTCGACAAACACTATAGTTACACAGTCTCAAACAAAGCAATACATAATGCCCAATAAACTTAAAAAAGTCAAACCCCCCATTGCAAAGTATGTTCGACTCTGATGTTGATGCCCACATCACCCGGCTTGCGCTTTCCCATTTCAATAGTCCACTTTTGTCACTCGGTACTTTTCACATATACTATGTTTGAGTTATCCTACCTATCCGGCTCATTACCGCCAGGCTCCCTAATCCCGTGATCATATTAGAAAGAGTCTTGCCTGCTTGTTCGACGGCACTCACATGACAGTGGCCATGGCCGTGACCATGGCCGTGTCCGTGCTGGGAATGGTGAGGCTGCTGCTGTGGCCAGCATGGGACCGGCGTCCAACACCAGGCCGGCTGTTGAGGCTGGCACTGCGGCTGGTAATGCTGCTGAGGACAATGTTGCGGTATCTGATCCGGGAACACAATGGCCTTGTAGTATATATATGAGCGAGGAGTGCGAAAGGGGGTAGCATGGAGGAGACTCACACCATGAAAGGTGCCATTGCAGTTACAGGCCGGTGGGTGGCCGTACTGTTTGATGTAAATGCTGAGTAAAGATATTTGAGAGGGGGATAGTTGTCGACGTACGTTATGGCACATATTAAGTGGGGTATAGGGGTAGTAGAGTAGAGGTGAGGTAGAAAGGAGAACTAACGAGCTGGATACCTGGGGCCAGGTGTTTATGTATGCGCAGTACTGGAGGTCAGGCTCGAGGTTTTGCAACGCCTGCAGGCCTTGTGCATTTTACCTGGTTTGCACACTCGTTTCCAGGCAGTGTAACACGATGCAGCCACGATGCGAATAAGTAGGCGCCGTGTTCTAGGCTTCTTGTGCGTATAAGTTTAGTCATGACTGGTAGCGCTGAGCGAAGGGTGTCTTTTCAATGCTCATCGATGGTTTGGGATGAGTGAAAAAGATGGGTTTTACGGGGAGATTAACCACCTGGATAACCTCCACAACCTAGTAGAATTAGTAGCGAGTATGTTAGCATCAGGTCTTCTATATGAGACGACCCTGAAAGTTGGTTGTATACGGTCATACAGTCACAACTCGATTGAGAAATACTTAGGATCATTTCGACATCATTTATGTGCTATTATAGCTCGGTAATTAGAATATGCGTCTAGTATAGCCGCTCAAGCTAAGGCACGATATGTACGGTGGAGATGGGGAAGGGAGATCCTATAGCTGGTGCAGGTCGGGAGCGGGAGGTGCGGGTGGAACCAGGGTACCCCCCAAGGTCCCCTGGTCCAACGGGCGGACCTAGACCACTTTGATACGAGAAATATCCTGTCTGCTCAGCGGCTTCTTGGAAAAGATTCATCAAACCCACTACGAGCCACAAGTCTCGGGCCATGCCGAGCTTGGCCTATCCACATCGATCGTACGCTTGGTCCATGCCACATACAAGGCACTGTTGACGAGGTCGCCCCTGAGTCATGGATATCGCTACCCATTACATGCTCTAGGCTACTCCCCAAAACGTAGATGGCCCTTGTCTTGGCACTGAGAGAAATTTACCACGAGCCACGACCATCAGATAATCTACCCGGGCTGTTTGAAAATACAAGACAACTGAGCACTAGACCTCAGAATTTACACGTTCGCGGGACAAATCACTCAATAGATCGCTACACACCCAGCTTTTAATGCACCATAATCCATATCCGAGGCTGAGTCAGCAGGGTCCCATAGAATCGGACGAGGAGAGAAGCTGAAATTGCGTAGCTCTTGTCGGCCACG
>WSTJ01001363.1:0-13238 GCA_019623705.1 Ceratobasidium sp. 428 | reverse complement strand
TGAAGAGCTAGATCGTTGATCCCAGTCAGGTCTTTCGTTGTTGTACCCAAACCAGGGTTTTCCGACCTGCCGAGAGTTGAGAACAGGCTGAAAGTGATCTAGCGAATAGCTATCCGATAGGGACCAAGACAAAGATACGAAGCGGTCTATGTATGAGGCGACATAGTGGAGGTTGGGGTAACAGGTAGCGGGTTACGCGAGGCTACTGTGTTTGCATCTCGCAAAAATGAGAGCTGAACTTGGTCGCGGCGGAGGTATTTGAGACTTCCCCTATGAGTAAAAGTTTCTGATTTTCTGGCCGGTTGACTGAATACCGGTTGAGGGAGCGTTGATAGACATGGTCGGTGGTTGTCGTGTTGAGTGAGATCAGGATTGGTTGAATTTGAAATGTGCCTGATGACGTCAATTCATCCACGGAGATAAACACGAAATCCTGAGGCGCCTAGTGAAACGAAAGATCCGCTAAATGATTTTCACCATCTAGCAGGGGAGAGCTAACATGGCTGCGGCGCGTTAAGCTGTTCTTCGACACTCTGAAACTGGTATCCCCCAATGCCATAAGTTTCCCCGTTCAGGAGCCCTCGATCAGGGTATGGTCGCGGGGAATCCAAGCGTAACGAGGAAATGCGTATTGACGAATCGAATGACATGATCTGTCGTCGAGGGCAAGGAGAGTTGTGAAAAGTGCATGAGCGAAGGGAGGAAGAGAAATCGGGAGGAGCTGGAACGAAGCGCGGTGTTGCCGGGAGGCGGGTATAAAACTATCTCCCGCAAAGCCTTCGATGTCTTGTTTGACATGGAGGATATAAGGTTGCTGAGCGAATTGACGACTGGTTGTTGATTGGCCGCTTGAAGAAAACGACGGAGGCTGGATTCTGCGTTCAGTTGCTACGAGCAGGTTGTCGAGACGAGCACGCCCGCTATTGAGATGCCTTCCAAGCAAACAAACGGAAATCGAGGTTCGAATAGCGTTTCATTAGACCGAATGTAGATAATCGAATAGAGTAAACCTGCGGACGAGGCCAAGGTTCGAGAGGAAAGAACATATTGGCGGGCAAGGGGACGAGGTCGCATGGTACAAGTGGTGATTTCCCTCAAGCCAAAGTCTTCCATCCACACCTACGGCCGACCAAAACCTGGGAACCGCCCGGTACTGCAACCAGTTGTCTGTTTGCTCGCCAGAACCAATAGTCCCCACTCGTAAACCGCGACGAAAATCCCCGTAATTCCTCTGTCGACTCCAAGTGGGTAGGCTAAACTCTCGAAACCCGCCCAAGGCATCCCAGCCTTCCTCATGTCACGTCCGTCCTCAGTGCCGAAGACCTGGGTCTGTGTGAGAGCTCTGGAGATCTGCCAAGGGGATGGATGTTCCTTAAATTTCCAGCTTCGCGTCACGGTCGCAGTCCGTCAAGAACGAGACGGGTTTCCAAATACGGATGATACTTCAGAGGCCATCCGTCGTTTCGCTGCCCGAAATTCGCACCAATAGTCGTGGAAGAGCTGGAGACACACGTCGCACTGGGACGATCCTGGACAGTCATCCCGATGTGTGGAGCAAACGAGCAGGGGAAAATGGCAAGCTTTTGTATCAGGTATTACGGGATTTTGCCTTTCAGCGAGGGGAGCGTCGTTTTCGAGCAGCAAGCAAGCAGGTAATCATGAAGCCAAACGGCCGGGCGTACAAGAACTAGAGGTTTCGGGTTACAACGCATCTCAATGCGCCGACTGGGATGCGTCGCTTCAATCTGGGGAACCAGCCGCCAACCGGCTGAGGGATACGCTGTGGCGTTGATAGAAGCCGTCGTTTAGTACAAGTTATGGTGGATCCTGACCGGGGCTTGTTGGGAGGAAAGCCGCAGCACCGGCTGGTTACCGCACAGGCTATGGGGAGGCGACGTAAGGACTCAGAGGGCAGAGCGTCGAGGTTACATCCCAAACGTCGGAACAGGAGCGAGGCCAAATGTATGACGTATATGAATACTCGGGGCTGGAGCCTTGGAGATCATTAGCCATCAAGAAAGCCCACAGATCTCTATTCTACTCACTGTGATGGGCGCACCCGACATCTACACCATCCAGAACCTCGATTCGCCGCCAGTCTAGCCAGCACCACGCTAATTTTGCCTCGACGTCTCGTTGGTGCCCGCAAGTCAGCATTTTGTCGGCATAGGTGTTGATGTCATGGTCAAGAGATCGAGTAAGCAGATGTGCAAGCTTTTATATCTGTACAGAATAGGGACTTTCAATGAGGCGGAGGAGAGGTGATGGGGCGGTTTGATGATCAACAAAGGCACGTGGCTCGGATACAATTTGCCTCCGTTTGGTCTGATCCATCAAAGACCGGCCTTCTTGGTCCCCTCGCTTCGCTAACCATGGCGGATGCACTTGGAAACGCGTAGCTTGGTCTCGTCGAACTTTCTACATCACTGATAAGCTTAACTGGAGCTCAGAAATAGCGCGAGGATATTTTCTCTTAATCCATGCCGTTTGGTTCCAGATCCTCGCTAGTTGTTGTGCTCTCCTCGTCGTATTTTAGGTCTTTAGTTTAGATCATTTCAGACTCTCGAAGCTACCCTCTACACTGCTATGGATCACTCCGATTCCCGTAGATACGAGTCCAAGGGCCAGATATACTAGCCTCCCGCCTCGGCTTTCTGCGATCCATCTGCGCCGACTCTGCTAGTCACGCTCAAGGGCGAACCACATCATATCTCTCTTTCCAGTCATAACCTCTGGCTCAGCAAGCGTAGCGGTCACTTGGAATCAGTCTAGCCTGACCATGTGTCCGACGTACTCAACAAAAACCCCGCCACACTGCTTCAATCACACCGTGAATTCTTCAACTACATTCCCATCAGAGAAGCGTTCAACCCCAGCTATCTCCACTAATTCACAATTGACTACCGTAATATGGCTCATGGGCAATTTGGATCGGATGGAGGCTTTTGTTACATGCAGTGGGGTATATCTAATACTGCGACAAGGACAATAAGCTGTAGTCCAGTAAGCAGACCAAATCATTCCATCAGGAATCCGGTATCATCCAGTGGCGTATTATATTCGCTGATATGTCGCTGATATGTGCTGATATGTTGCTGATGGTTGCAAATCAGACCATGTAATCCGTACACTGGATGATACCGGGTTCCTGATGTCGTATCTTTTGTATCTCTACTTTTTTCCCCCCAGCTATCTTGCTCCGACTACACCCGTTCCGAGTCACTCCCTCGCCACAAATTGCCCACGATCACAACTCTCCGCTGCCATATCACGAACACGCTCCCCAAACCGCTCTAGCTTGCATATACTTCAATAAATGTGATACGAGAGTGCAAGCCATAGAATCAGATTCGCAACCATGCGTACGGAAGTGTGAAAACGGAAACAAGGTCAGCAAGCTCGACAAGAGGCAGATGAGATCGGCTGTTGAGACATGGGAGGTTGTGAAGCGGGACACTGAGCCATTAGATCACCAACTCGATGTAATGTTTAATGGACCGGCACACCTGTGCGACTCTCCAAAACTGTTCAACCTTAACGAATGGTCCCAAATAAAATCTTGAGCCCGAGAGCTCTACAGCACTAGACACTCTGCCCAACAGGAGCGTAAGACTTGTATGCGTCTAACAAACAAAGAGGAGGTATTTCATTGTCGGCGGTGTCGGAAACTGGCAAGGGGTGCACATGCATGAGCGCCGCCGAGCGGCACATACCTTGCCGGTCAGGTCTCGTGACCTGCTTTAGATCTGTATGTCATAATTCAGTACCACATCGGGTGCCATACTGTTGAGTGAAGCGGAAGGACTGAAGAAGTTTTTATCATATTTTCATGAACTGTGGGCTCTCTTGCTTTCTTCTCATTTCTTGAAATTTGATGTTTCGACTTCGATCACGTAGTGGGTCCTCACTAGAGCCATCAGCGCTTTTCTAATCCGGCTTATACCCCTGCGAGGCCCAAGGTTTATGTAGGCCATCATTAATTCTAGAGTACTTTTTCAATGATGGATAACCCATTTACTACCGCTGACAACAGGGTTTTCAACTGGGGGAAAGGTCTGAAATATTCGGGATCCGAGTCCTTGTATGTGCGGTTTACAGAATGAGAGTCTAGACTGATGAATCAACTACTCAGCTTGAGGCACAAAGATAATGCTTGAATGAAGCTATTGTAAAATTAGGTGAGAAAGTCTCGAGCAGCTAGCTGCAAACTGGTAGGTTGCAAACAGATCCGTAAACATCAGTTTGGTCCTGTACATACGTCCTAAACCGCCCTGAACGATGGTCGTTTTCGCCGATGATTGCGACGCAGACGTTACGCAACTGTGGAGCGCACCAGATAATTTTACGTTTCAGACCTGTGGGAAAGACCTCGCACGCAGCCGTAAGGATGGTCCTTGCGGATATCCGCTGCCTCGGTGTGCGCTTGTGCCGCCCCACAAAAGCACGGTTCTTGGCTGTATGCGCGGGTCTGCAGCACACCTGAAGACCCAAACGCGCACCTTACTAGTTTTTACGTGCACTAAGAACAGGTACAAATCACCAGTCCGTAATCTTGCGCTTACGGCCGATGCCCGCGCCTGAATAAGCACATTTTCAGCACGATAATTTTGTCAAATATGCGACTGAAGCTATACTTATTGTTTGAATATGATACGAGCTTTCAATCAATCGCGACGATGTATGTTCAAGGTGTTTTTATTGAATACGAGCACAATAAGTACACAGCTCGTAACGGGAACTGTCGTAACCTTCAAGCTAAAATACATTCCTGGCACTTCAACAACCTACAGTTATGATCGTTAGTAATCAATGCTCGATCGTTACACCAGCTATCTAGTACTTATGGCTGATTGGCTAGGCGCCCCAGTTCCTGGAAGACAAACCGGAAGGATATTAGTATATGTACACTTCAAAAGTAGAGGCGCGTCACGTACTTTGTGGAGGAGGTCAGGTTCAAGAGCGGTCGGGATGGGTGAGCCAAGAGGACTAGAGAGAGTACACATACATAAGCGCTTTGTATATAAAAGTCGTGCTGCAAACTTTCAGTCACATGGAGCGCGAAGTGAACGAAAGCGTTTGTATTACGGAGCGGCCGATCCTCCCCCGCGGCGCATATTTGGACGTCTCGTATGAGCCTGGATGAATCAGTCGCACCAGCCAGACGGATCCAAGGAACGGGCTGCTTTACTTGTTCGGTCCTTAAAGCGCTGGTTTGCGGCGGTATATGCTCTCGTTTGCGTCCTACCAATTTGCAGCGCCGCTCTCCAAGAGTGAACTTGAGGTGGCTGTGTCGGAAGGAGTCATGTGGCACCCGTGGCCTGGGCCTGGACGCGCAACCCACAGGACTGACTCGGCAAGCGAAGAGTATCTGGTCCGTATTATTGGCTGGCTTAAGCTCACCTTACTTCGACCGGAGTTTGACTCGGAGAGCTGACCACAACAGAAAAAAATAGATATAAATTTTTGCATTTTTGGGGGGATCATTTTCGCGCGTAGAGACCTTGCTAGGGCAAGGTGACGTGACCGGCTATGGTTTTTTTTCGTCCGGTTTTACCGTGGCACGTCCGGCTGGTCCCGCCACCCAATAAACCAGTTCAATCAGGTCAATCCGAACCCTTATAGACCTGGAAAATTGTCGAAACCAACCTCAGCACTCCTAAGAATATAATATGTTCGACCTTTCTCTCCAAATTATCTCCCCGTCACCTCAACCACTCTGTCGTCGCGACCACTCCAGTGATTTATAATAATTTCAACACATTCATTCACGCCGAGGTTACTCCGTAGATACAGTAAACGCTAAGTGTAAGCTCGAATGTTAACGGAGGAAGAACCTAAGAATGTAAGACGTAATAGACAGGGCCGAAAGACTTCCAGCATCACCGTGATCGCGACGCAATGGAGTCAGCGATCGCGCCACTTTCCCTATACGTACGCACCCACATCAACCACCCAACTCAATCGTCCTACCAACTACCGTATACCAGAGCACGCCACCGCGTTCGAAGGAAGATCAATGCCGTCCGATCGTATTTCGCGACTGCCGAGTGCATAGCTCAGAGGCTTGCGTCGTCGAAGGCTGTCACCAGAGAGTGTCTGGCGAGAGCATATAGGGGGTGCCCATGGCCGGGACGAGTGTCGTCGTAAAGAGCAAGAATCTTCTTCATCCTTACTACGGCCAAGAGAGTTGGGGTAACGGATATTGGAAAGAGCAAGTGGATTCCAGAGCTCGCCTTGGAACATCCTAACTCTTACGAGACCCGGCGGGGCGGACCGTCCAGGAGTTGATGTGATTCGAATTTGATTGGTGCCTGGATACAGTTGATGGAAGGGGGTAAGCTAAAGCACAAGGGAGCGAACGATAAATCCAAAGACGGGACCGGAGCATGCGGGTTATAAAGATACATGGAGCACCAAAGTAGCTTGAAGTAGTGGCTCTCGCTGTGAGCTAGCAAACAGGCCGGGGGACGACGCCACGTGAGCGCGCCTGCTCTACATTCGGCGCGATTGTGGCCGAACTCCGAGCTTGATGACATATATGTTTTCAGATCAAGGAAGGTTGATGAAAATAGGCGAATGTGAGTCGGACACTGAAATGAGAAAGCTGGGGTCCTAAATCGCTCCGGGTCTCTCCAGAAGAAAACTCGTATGACCGTCGAAGCATATCCAGAAAATTGTTCTCCCAGAGCCTGCGCTCTTTGAATGGCGTATTGAGGATTGAGAGTTTTGGACGAACTCGAATAGATATGTATCCAGTGGTTGATCCGAGGGAAGTGGAGAAGATAGTAGTAGGATTGATGGCGCCTCGATAGGCCAAAGATGCGGCGAACTTCCAAGGAAGCCGCTCGCACGCTGACAAGTAGCCGAGGAATAGGAGATCCAAGTTTGCCCTGATAAGAAAGCGAGAAGACGGAGCCGGCCAAGGCGACGGATTACGCCCAGACCAAGTTGCGAAATAGTGACGAATGGGTTGAAGCAGGTAAGCGAGGCCGACTTGTCGCGTAAACACGATGATTGCCTCCAGCGCCTCAATACTATCTCGACCAGACCGAAACGTCGACCTAAACCAGCGGCATAGTCCCCCACTCCAGACCGATCCGTCTTAGCCCCTTCATTCCTACGTGACGAAACCCGCCCGCAAGACGAAACAAACCGCCTACAAAATCCTGAAGAACGTCGATGCGGCGCGCTCCTGGAAGGCTCGAGCCGGACACCCGCCACGCGGCGCGGCACATTTCCGACACTTTTCAAGCTAGGCGCGTTCCGTGGTGGATTTTTCGATGCGTAGAACAACTTGGGATGTAAATCTGGGGATGGGAGCTGACGTTCCAGTGATGGTTCTGTCGTCGCATCGCGGTCTGGCTGGAAATCGAAGAGCCGATGGGGCTAGCCGGAGAGAACCGTCTCAGATATGTTCGATCTGATCTGGGGTGGTCTGATCTGCTTCTTGGATTGTCTACCGGCGGTCGCGAAGAGGTAGAGGGCGAATCGCAGTAGCGTTGGTCTCGCGCAGGAACAGGCTAAGTAGATGGGGTTGGGAAAGCACAGTTCGCGACAGGGAGGGATAGCGAGAAGTTATGAATTAGCAAGTTATTGAGGTACGTTGTCTATGGGTGAGCCGTGGATGGAGCAAGTTGAATATAGTGCGCCCGCCCAAGGACGACGCCAGGAGATGCCGAGTCGTAAGCTAACAATGGTTAATCAAGCCCGTTGCGGAACAGGTGTCGGTGTCGAAAGGGGTCTAAGCGGTGGCGGGAGCTGGACTTCAAGAAACTCGCCGAGAAACCAATCGTCAGCCAAGATCGTTCGTCCCACGTTCTCATGCGAGATATCATCGGGGCAGGCCATACGAGCGGTGGGGGTGATATGGGAAAATGAGTGTGATGTAGGTGCTGCGCGCTAGCCTGATCCCATAACCATGACGATGGTGCCAAGAGTGGAATGATCGAATGAGGCAAGGTATTGGCGTGAAGACGGTTCCAGAGGTACTTCGAGGCTGAGCCGTAATCGTTGGTCCGTGGGCTGCGACGAGTCCAGCTAGTATAGATCTTCGCGGAGAGCACGTTGGTCCCAGCGAATCCAAGGAGCTAGCAGCTCGGATACTGGTGAGCGATTGAAGTACAGCGAAGCGTAGAATGTACAAGACCCAGGATGGTTAGCGTTCTTGCTGCGAACGTTGAGGCTTTGCGGAGTACGCACTAGATGAGAAAAGACGCACTGGGGATCGCCACATAGCTCCCGCCATTGTCATCTTACCGCCACGCATTTGACTACTTAAAGCAGTCTGGCATGACAGGCAACGCCCGACGTCTGACCACCCAATCAGCTCTCCAGGTCAAGTCCAGTCATCACACCGTCCGAACGATCCCAGGTCAGTGAGTGCCATCCCATAATGTTTTGGAAGTATCAGCTGATAGTTTCAGATGTTTTCGTCGCTGTGGTGTGTCGTCGTCGAGTATCTAGTGAGAGGGCGGTCGAGGATGTGCCCATGGTCGGGGCGAGTGTCGTGGTCAACAGCAGAACGAGACCAGCTGACAAATCATCAAGTCCAGTTAGGGTTGGTGGGGAGAGCGAAGGAGAAAGTTCCGCTCTCCCTAACATCAGCATTACAAAGCTTCTCCGAAGTTGCCGAAGCCCGGGTGACTAAGTCGCCGAACCTGCACAGCCACAACTAGTAAGCGGCCTGTTTCAGCCAACTGGACAATCCTACGGTCCGGTAAATGAGATACGATGCATTTATCAAACTCGAGACAAATTGTATATACAGAACATTCTTCATTCAATAGTACAAACGACGTTGTGCCCAGAAAGCTCATCGTCATGTTGAGTCATAAAGTCAAGAATGTTCTGTTCGTCGTCGAGTGCTGCGTCGGGGTTTGATCGAAGTGCATGCTTAAAGATTTGTAGCGCCTCGACGCTCGACGCCGAAATTCTGTTCCGAGATTGTGTACAAGTCATCTTACTTGATGAGAAGACACGCTCCGACGAGACCGACGATGCCTGGGCAGGCAAAATATCGAGCGCCACCTTGTAAATCAGAGGGAGCTGGGATGACTTAGACTGAACCGAGAAGCAATAAAGTTAGTATCAAGTAACCACAGCGAGTAAGGCTACATACCAGCCAGTAGTCGATCGCACTCACGCCCTCCATGTCCTTTGCTAGGATAACCGGCTCCTCCATAAACCTTCGATGCTCAAGCTCTACCGTAGCAGTGTTAAGTGCATTGGTGGATGCTGTGATGCTCGTAGCCAAGGGTTTCATTGGAAACGCTGCAGCGTTACCCGGTACATCAGCGACACTCAATGAATGCAACGGAAGCGCCTCTGGTGAACTCAGCCTGGGCGAGTAGTCTGGTGAGAAGAGGGCCGAGGTGGGCCGAGCCGTAACACCGGAAGTCAAGAACGAGGCGTAGCCTTTGTTCAAGCGTGTAGCTGCCGTGTCAGCTGTTGTAGACGATGGGTGGCGAGTGATAGAATCGAAGTGCTCGCGCTGCTGCTCCTCCAAGCACCGACGCATCTGTGGTCGAACGTGAGTACACCTTTAAAGAGTGATCGTGAAATGAGCTTACATGCTGTTTTACAACCTCTCTTGCGTTTGAAGCTTCAACCTGGGACCAGTTCTGGTCGATCCACTCGTATCTGATGGACGGATTGAGGGCCATGGCGACTATATGCGCGGGCGACGATCGAGTCTTGGCCAAGTATGTCTCGAGTTTGTCGATTCCCTCTCCTATTGCATGAGAAAGGGCCGGACGTTTGGCTTGGAGACTACGCTACTGATCAATCAGTGCATGATAAAGCGAGAGGGCCAGGGATAGAGTTGGAGTCTTGTCGGATGACAATAGTTCTTGGGTACGATGAGCCAGATCTAGAACATCCAGGATATCACTTAGGACCTCATAGTCCATGTGTGCGATCGCATATTCAGCAAGAGATACATCGCTTGCAATATATCGACTAATAGCCTGGAAACAAAGTGTGAATGTTGATTCTGAGTAACAATGAGTCTAATACTTACCGGATAGAGATACAAAAAGCGCTCGATCATATTCCTAGTTGATGACCACCTTGTCGGACAGTCAAGGATGAGCTCCAGCGCTTTCATTTGAAACTCCTCAAGCTTCCAATTACCGTCAATGAGCTTATGAGTTTGCCAAATCCGCTGCTCGTTGCCTTTGTGGATAGTATTCCGGACGCCTTGACAACGCTGTGTGCGCCGAAGCGCAACGGCTGTCTTTCGAATGTGGTTGTGTGGCTCTGATTCAAGCGCCAAGAGGTATGTTTCAAGCTCAATAGGGATAGCCCCACCAGCTTTGGTCATGTAGTACCGGTATACATGAGCTGACTCAGAAAGAGCATCAAGAATTGCCTTCACAGCTAGGTTTATGACATGTGGGAAACATCTAAGGTAAATATTATTCTTTGAGTTAACAAAACCAGCGCATATAGTCATGTAGCACATACCGCAGCCTGTTCCCTTCACAATCAAAGTCCAGACCGCGGTCTGCCATATATGTTTCAAGTTGTGCCATAAGCGTGTCGTTATTTGAAGCATTGTCGAGGGTAATCATGCCAAGCTAAGTTACAAGGAATAGCAGTTTCAGGTCTATGTACTTGAGTATAGCGCGCAGCTTACCTTATTTGTAAATCTAAACTCCTCAATGATGGCAAAGAACGTGTCATGACTTGACACGCTTCCAATATTATATTCTTGATTTATTATATTTTTCTAACATACATACCTTTTATGGAACATTAGTAATGTTTTGTCATATCTTTGTCATCAGGGGTTCATTCGTCAGAAGTCACGTGATCATAGAATGTTCTAGCAGTCTTTGTCACCTCGTATTTCACATCTCATATCAAATACCTGTATGACTCGGTTTGCTTCTTAGTTTGTTTGCGTAGATACAAGGCTGTGTTCTCTGTAGTATATAACCAGGGGCAAGTTCGAGGTTAAAGGCCAAGAACTTGACCTCCTCGTCAATTAAAAGTTCTTTCTCATATCCTCTTGGTCACTGGGCTATCAGTCGCCCATACCTTTACTTTGTATTTTACTCATCGTCGAAAGAGCTGTGACAGAACGTCTCTGCCAAGTGAGCACCGGAATGATCTCCTTCAATGACACGAAACCTAATGACATGATGAACCATGCGTCTGTGTTTATTGACAAAATGCGCAGTGACAGTCATAAACGGGCGCTGAAACTCGTCTGTCCAAAGATCAGATGTGCATGAAATCCTGCCTCAAGCGTGCTACACATCAGTGTAAGTCAGTATGTACAATGTTGCTATAAAGAATAGGGCTACGCACCTTGATTTCTTTCTTTATCTTCACCTTTGCTTTGGCTGAGAGCTTTTGCGCTTTGAGTGCAATGGAGTGTCGGTCAGGAATATCTTTGGTAGTGACTTTGCCTTGACCAATATAGCTGAAGAAGCAACGGAATCCTCGGTGCGAGACCATATTGAAGGACTAAAGAGCACATTAGCATATAGTCAGCAATATTTTCTGGTAGGTATTGACTTACTATGTTGTCTTCGGCAAACCACTCAGTGATATACCTTAAGATTCCATCAGCCGTAATGGGCTGGTGTATGTCATCGCTGTTCTGTTCCAGTTCATCAGCCTTGCTGTCGGGTATATACCCAATCATATTGCATCCAGCAACGTAGGCTTTGCAATGCTCCTTTAAGAGATGTGGACGGAGGTGGTAGGGGGAACCACCGTTGTTATTATTCTTCCAGGTTCGCCATTCATCCTGTTTCCTGAATCCATGTGTTGGTAAGATTAAGTGCTACTCTCTGTAGATATAAGTTACTCACAAGCACTCTGTGCACCGTACCAGAGGTGCACTTGGCTTTTTCAGATCCAAAGGCGACCTACATTTGGCCCTTGCATCAGCAAAAACTGTGCTGGGTAGGAAGCTCTTTGGAGTGATTCCCGCTACCCCACTTTTTTGCAGAGCGCCCTGGACCCACCTATGGGTATCTGGACTGCTCCTGACCCACCTATGGGGATCCAGAGCTCTCCTGACCCAATTAGGAAACTGGGAAGTGATCGGGAGCACTCAGAATCCACTGGGTCTAACCATATAAGGAAACATTACCTTTTTGGAAAAGCATCCAAAAACATTTCTTGTGATTACAAATATAAAATATTTGCTGACTAAGCTGACAAATCATATTTGTAATCACAAGAGATGTTTTTGGATGCTTTTCCAAAAAGGTAATGTTTCCTTATATGGTTAGACCCAGTGGATTCTGAGTGCTCCTGATCACTTCCCAGTTTCCTGATTGGGTCAGGAGAGCTCTGGATCCCCATAGGTGGGTCAGGAGCAGTCCAGATACCCATAGGTGGGTCCAGGGCGCTCTGCAAAAAAGTGGGATAGCAGGAATCACTCCAAAGAGCTTCCTACCCAGCACCGTTTTTGCTGATGTGCCTGGTCCAAAAGTCGAGCTTGAGACAGCTCTTCCTCGCTGGGGCGCTGTTGAGTTTGCGCACTGGACACACCAGGATGGCGGCACAGATATTCAATAGCTATGGATGAGTACAGGAGCAACCCGGTCACATGACCCCCACTACAGCACCAAGGAAGAAAAGCCATACATCTGCAAAATCCCAAATTCCCCTTGAGCGCTCATGAGCGCTCAAAACCCGCCTGAGCAAGTGAGCCACCCCCCCCTTATCTTAGGTACTCACTGAGCTTTTCGATTTGGTCCGTTGAGTGTTAGTGAGTACCCTAGATGTAATTGATATGCCCTATTTAGCCCCCTAATCGTGGTCAATCGGGCTCATGAACGTGCTTTTCATGCTCATGAGCCTCATGAGCGCTGGCTTTGGGCTCATGAGCTCCATGAGCACATCGGTGAGTACTTTGAGCCCCATGAGCACGGTCCCGATTTAGAAACATATATGTGTTGTACTTATTCATCATGTATAACTACTGTAACCGAGTATAGAATGATATATCATCAATTAACAGCACAATATGCTATATACAATAGAGCAACGTCGGAAAAGCTGCTTTGCAAGTAGAAACGAGCATAATGAGTTTGTATGTGTCATGACTTGACACGCTTCCTAGAATATATTCTGGATTTATTGTATTTTTCTTTTATACTTTCCTTTCATGGAACATTTGTCATAACCTTACTCATCATTTGTAATCTTTGTCATCAGGGTTCTTAGTCATCGGTCACGTAATCACAGAATGTTCCAGAAGTCTGACTAATCCTTCT
>WSTJ01001362.1:0-13272 GCA_019623705.1 Ceratobasidium sp. 428 | reverse complement strand
ACAAAGTGATGCAAACGGAACCTACATTGGCCTAAAGCACGCTCCAGATGCGGCGCAATTTTCTTCTTAGAAGTCAGCGCTCAACAAGAAAACCCAGGGGAAGAGAAACGAGATATGCGCACTCGATTGTTATCCATGATAATAGCTAGCCTGCGTAAATTCCGTGTTTTGTCTAGAGCGTTCTCGAGTGTAACGTAAAACATTTCATTAAGTGATTCGGGTAGATGGGCGACGTCTAGACTGATTTTAGGAAACAATACAATCATGATACTCCTGAACTCACCAATGGTAAGATCATTGATATAGTTGGCAATGTCTTTGACCGAGTACACTGTCCTTAGGCACAGAATAACTTCGTCCCAGCCTCGCAGAATCAAGATAGAATACAACGCCGACATAGTATCAACTCTCCATCGTTTGGAAACGCAGGACAACGCAGAGATGTCCCGGCGATGCTCAACAGAATTGACAATTCTTTTGGTGATTTCATTTGGTAGCCGAGTTATCCCAGTTTCCTTTATCAGTGATGACGTTTGGAGCTGAGGCTCTGGCCGAAGGTTTGCTATCGTTCTCGGAGAAGCAGCAAGACGGGAAGCTCCATCTAAGGCGATTGTGGCTTCTAGCTCTGCGATGCGCCGATCAAGGGGGGTTTGGGGAGAGCTTGGAGGCGGGGTACTACAAGCCTCTAATGATAATAGTTCAACAGTAGTTTTGGCCGGTCGACAGCTATTGGTTTCCGAATCAGCTGGAGTATCTTCAGGGGGGACGTGCAAGCTCAGTTCATCCATGGGTATATACGGGACAGGAATGACGTCGCCAGGCTGCACGACATTGAGACCAGGATTAGCGTTTGAATCAAATATGTTCCTCCGAGATAAAAGAGCCTGAAGTTTTTCGAATCGACAATTGCGATCATTGAGTTCATGCCAGAACGGGGCCCCTTTCCAACAGGCACTCTCCGGCATTGGAGTGGGTCGGCGGGTCGTAGACTAGATGGTAGGTGGTGGTGGTCGACTTTGCGTTCATGCGGCGCTAGAGGCGATCTGTTTATCTAAATTCGTCACACTGAATAGTTTTAACAGTCCATACACCAATTGAATTCAATCTATCGATACAATCAAGGAAAGGGTGATCACTGGGTGATATACTTTTCCGCGCGCTACGTACGGGCACAGTAGCATTCACATGTAGCATCAGGTACGTCAAAAATACCATATATGCCTAAAACTCCCTACCAAAGATGCGTACTTAGATGAACCTAGTTCCCGAGGTTCGAACATAAACTAACCTTATCTTCACAATATGTGGGTGCGTCATAATGTTGGCCATTGACGCGAGCTGGCGTGGACTCGCAGACACCGTTCCAGTCATCCTTACGATGAAGGCCAAAAAGCCTGGCAAAATTCCTCTAAATCAAGCAAAGTCAGTAAGTAAAGACGTCTAAGATAGAGTACAAAGCGCGTACTCTCCGGCCTGAAATATTGTATTAGCGGAGCTGTAAACCTACAAACACGACCACACACTCACCATATTGCATGCACCCCTTCAGTCGTTGAACCAGGAGAAATTAACGTGACGAGCTTAAGAAAAGCCAGCAAAAATACTCACGTCATCCTCGAACTTGCCCCAATGAGGCATGCATTGGGTCTCGTTACTCTGGACATACCATGTTGCCACAACTCCTTGCTTGGGTCCCTACACGGCAAAGCGCGTGAGCTGACCGCTACTTCAAGTTTGTTTTCGAATAGACCCACCTCATCAGCGCATCCGAGTGGGGTCTTAAACCCAATCCCTTTGATGGTCGCGGGAGTCCCCAGGCAGGTTTCAACGGGGTCTTGTCCATCAGGAACGAACCAGATTGGCGCACGGTACTCCCCTGGATACCAAGTGGTTGAAATAAACGCATTGGCCACACAATCGGTAGTAACATAAATCACTCACGATACCCGTATGCAACGCAGCTTTCCGCTGTAGGCGGGCCCCAGAACCGCTCCTGTATAATTGATTTAAAGTTACACTCATATTCGAAGCAATCGTACCTACCAGTCTCTTCGCCAGCTCAGAACTATACTCAATTCGAGATCCCATCTCCCAGTTCCTCCATTCCGCTGGTTCAAAATCGGTTGTTTGACCTAGAGGCTTGGTATTTGCCCCAATGAGGCTCGTGGCACCAATAGCTCCGAGTCCAGCAAAGCCGATGGTAGCCATTTTTTGAATTTCACCCAGGACAGCACCTCCCATAGCAGCCGATTGGAGTTGAGCGAAGACCGATCCCGCGCCAATCGTGCCTAGCTGCTTTTGAACGAGTGAGGCGATAGTTCCTGTGCAGACATCGCGTTAAAGTGGAGCAATGAATTTCAGTAGTTTCAGAATGACGCACCAGCAATTGGCCCCCGAGCTCCGAAACCTATAACATTGAGTGTGGCCGGTATTAAACCGCCACCAGACGCGAGGCTGGCAATAAGAACCGTTGCTCCGATAAAAAGCGCCACAGTGGCTTTCGGATTCTCAAGAGCAGAAACACCTAAAGTTATGCCTGAGCTGCATTCGGGACGAAGTAACCAGACCACAAACTGACCGACATCACTAAGTGCCTGCCTGAACCACCGAACAGTTTCCGTCATATGATACTGCCTCTTGCAATCGCGTTTACTGCAAGCGCGCTTCGGGCCGCCGAATTCTGCACAACGGTCAAACTTTAGTGACATCAAACAAGCCTGTTTACCGCTATATACCTTCACCAGGTTTCCACTCAGGTTCCTCTTCGTCCAAGGATTCAGTCTCATGGAGTCCTGCACTCGAGGAATTAGTAAGAACCCCCCAACCAACCAACAAGGGAAAATCTGCCGAACATACCGTACTCTGTCCGCAGGTTATCCTTAGCCCTATCTAACATCTTCCGCGCTTCGCTGAAGACCCGAGTCTTTGCGAATTCTACTTGGGGTGTCATTCAACTGCAGTTAGACTATATTAACCAGACCTACCTGTTCCCTCGTCCAAGGTCGCGGCAGCCGCACGAGCCGCCTCTTTGAGAGCATCAAGTTTGGGATTGCGATCAAGTCCTGGAGACGAGGTTATCATTACAGAAGTAGTACTTATAGCAGAAGCATTACCTAGTTTGCTCAAGAAGCCACCTCCCGTGTTGGGATTTAAGGTATCTTCGTCTTCTGGAAGGACAAACTGCGCGGCAGTTACAGCGCATATGAAAGTTAATATGGTGGATATCTTCATGACCGGGTCTTGGGCGAGTGAAAGTACTGCCAGTAGCAATGGGCTGAGGGGTTCCTTGTCGTGGTGTCCGGTGCGTGGCTATTGCGAATATACCAGATGGGGCTTTATATCATGTGACCCTGTGGCGTTCCCCGTTCCGTTGTAGACCGTAGCCACCGTTTAATCGCTGCAGCCTCATTACTTGATAGCTTGCATTGTAAAATTAGCAAATAATTTCACGTCCGCACCAACGCGCTAGCCAAGAAGTGCTTGTATTCGTCAAATCATGGAGAAGTAATACAAAAATGTCCGAGCGGTACTATATGTTAGACGTGGATTCATCCTTACGTGCGGAAGCATGCACTTTGTCACAGCTTAATCGCGACTTTGGTCTCGCCAAACGTTGGACCCGTTCTCCTGATGTGAATCACCATTTGCGGCTTGGTCCGCCGCAACAGCTTCTTCTTCGTCGGGCGGGAGTGCAATCCTTCCTTCGCGCTCCTCGTGCCTCTTGAGGCGCTGCCATGCCATCGTTGAGATGTATGTGAGTGGATAAAGAACGGCAAATACGATCGTAGCAGCCTTGGGGCCTGATGAGCAAGTAGGATTCGAGCGATAGGCAGATATTACTCACAAAGACTGGAGCCGACTTGGGACGCTGCAGCATTATTGACAAGACAATCCAGAGACCACCAATCGTGATAGTGAGGTCTCGACGAATGAAGACCCAAATTACTCCAGCAGCATGCATGCTAACCACAAAAGCAAACGCCTCCCATTGTTTTCGAGCGTACATGTCGGGCCCTAACTGAACCTCAATATATATAACCCCTGGCCTAGGAAACCACTCACGATTGTATGGATAATTCCATCCCAGCGCAATGAATAGGCTCATCGGGAAGTCCAAAGTAAGAACAATCAAGAACCAGAGCTTCAATGGTGTGTGAATGAACAAGTGGTCAAGAGGTCGAGTCAATGGCCCGCCGGGGGTATGCCAAATCAAAGATATCATAATCCAACCAAGAAGTACGGCCGTAATACCAAGCACAATGGTCGATGCTAGGAATAATTGGAGTGCCCAGAGCGCAGCCCACGCTGTCATGAGCCAGTTGATAACGACGAGGCGAAGTCCAACGCCGTTTACCAAGGTTTCCTGGAGATTAATTTATGAGAAACTGGAGCCGATAACAAGTTATGTGCTTACCTTGGTCTCAGGTTTGCCAGCAGTGATTAGAAGTATGCAGAAACCAATAAGCAATACGTAAATTGCGGTCATGTAAAATCCAACCATCCCGTATTTAGGCGTAAGTCCAGTTGGGAATTGGTCGGATATGTCGGCCATGCTAGGACTGAGTACCAAGGCGCAGACCAAGTTTGACGCTACATTGATAAGAACTGAGAGAGGAGTAAGGACTTGGAGTCGAAGGAGTTTCAAGGCCAACCGAGTTCGAGGGTCGGAAGTGTCGAACGGAGCGTTTGAGTCCCTTTAGATCAGCAAGTGATTAGTGGCCTATTCCTAAGAGATATAAAAAATTGCATACATCTCGTATCTGGTGTGATTCGCACTTGACCAATACTCGGGAATTAATGTGCTCAGACACACAAGTCTGTAAACGGTATGAGCATGAAGCACAAACGGGGACTCGAGTAAGTGAGAGCACCTACCGTTGATTCGAACCCGAGCACCGAGAGGGCTCAAGGTGGCTGTTCGAAGGTGGTCGTTGAGAGGAGCGTCATTTAATCAGGATCGGGTCTTTACTCCGTGACAACTCCGTGACGTCAGGACCGGTTGATCCCACAAGCGACTTAGTCACGTGCGACCTTGCTAATCTTATCTATACCACCACTCCACCATCGAGGATCTAATGTCTGCCCCTACTCGCTCTCAAATACTTTCACTCTATGGCCAACTGATCCGAACATCGCGTTCGTTCTCTTCCTATAACTTCAGAAACTATTTCCTCCGAAGGACACGAACGCAGTTCTACCAGAACGCTAAGGAGCAGGACCCAGCCCAGGTCAGGACATTCTACGAGACAGGCTTGAAGGAGCTGGATGTCCTGAGAAGATGCGCAATGGTCAACCGACTCTATGAGGGACCCCGATTGGTTGTAGAAAGAAAGCCTATTATTGGTGGGGGAGGAGCAGGTGCCGAGGCGGCGGTCGGCGGGGGTGGTCAACCTGTCTAATCGGCCATGTTACATGGTAAGTACTCAGGTTCCATTCACCCGATGTGACAACTTCGATTCCGTCCCTAATATTCCAACTTTTGACAAGGGCCATCTCGCTAATGAGCAATCACGCATACTTGCAAAACCAAAGTCTGCATTTTTGTTTGAATAAAACAGTTCAAGCCACCATCTATTCTCTTTGAACAAGAGCCATAAGCCCCAATCCTCCTAGGAGGGCATATTTTAATTGAGGGAAGTCGTTCTATGCGGTCGAGTTAGTTTACACCCCTGCATCAACCAATGTAACTCACCATCGCGATAGTCGCATAGCCGATATAAGGCAGGAACCTGGGCATCAAATAAATTAGCATCCAGACAACTAGAACGTTCGTCAACGTACCCTCGAACCTTCCCAACGATATGCTTTCGCTCAAGCCACCTTAACCCCATGTACAGTTCAATGTCGTCCATGTGGTTATTGTCTCCCTTCGTGAGCAACAGCTGCTCCGTAGGCAACGATACGTTCCTAGAGCCAAAGTTTAGCGTGAGCTGGACGCAAAACCTCGCGGAGCTCACTTGGTATGCGTCTCCAAGACACGATGCACAATAGGAATATCTTGTCCAGGAATCTTGTACACCGTAACGTCACCAATCTCATACGGTACATTCGGCGGGTTAGTCAAGAATAGGAGGTCCCCACGGTAAAATGCTGGCTCCATAGATCCGCTGAGTGGCTAAGTTAGCCAGCGAGTAAACAACGTGCTGATCAACGGCCAAACGCACCTCAGAACTACCACAATCGGACTCTCGGTGTTGGTTACTAGACCCAGCCCTTTCCAGACCATTAGCCCAGTGGAAATCACCATTGCGAAATTCATTATCTGGAGGAGGACCTGGGTTCCGCTTGTGAGCTTGCCAGCGCAGACTTTTTAGGGGAATTACTCACGGCGCGAACCCCCATCTTCTTAAGCGTTTTGAGTTCATCTTGAAACATTATATATAGTCTATCCTGAGGTCTAGGAGAGTGTCAAAGTTCCGCTGGCCGGTTGGTGCAGCAGGAGAGCGGGGATGAGAGGGAACCGCCGGCTTGGACACGTCGTGATGATGTGGAACAAGCGCCACTGGGGATGTTCATGTGACTTGCTCCCACGGCCCTCAACTCAATTAAACTCCTTGGCATTTGAACTGGCCATACAACCATATGTTACAATCCCCTCACTACCCTAATATCATAGTCAGAGCTCCAAGTCCCGGTAAAATGAAGTTTCTGAACCTCGAAGGCTCGTTCTGTTTGAAAGAGTCACATCAGGCTGGCGTCTTGAACTTGGTCAAAGCGGATGACTGAAACATACCATCACTATTGATGCATACCCGACATAAGGTAAGAAGCTAAAAGACAATATCAGTGACGCTGCCACGACTTTGATATACAGTGCGGAGTACCTACCCTTTGACTTTTCCGACGATATGTTTTCGCTCGATCCATTCGAGGTCACCATAAAGCGCTCCAGTCCTGTCATCCTCGGAGTTGTTGTCGCCTTTAGTGAGCAGCCACTGCTCAGTTGGAAGAGATTGGTTTCTAAGAGATGCGTTTGCTCAAACTTCTCGCTCTATGCGCTCGACTTACAGGGTATGAGTCTCTAGGATGCGATGCACAATGGGGATAGACTGGCCAGGGATTTTGTAAACCACAATATCCCCTATTGCATACGGTGTTCTAACCGGGTTCGTCAAAAACATTATGTCACCACGATCAAATGCTGGCTTCATAGATCCACTACATGTATCGTTAGCACGGCAGGCTGGTGGGGTTAGCGTGAATGTGGCGTACCTTAAGACGACTACGACCGGATTGTCTGAATTGGTAAACAAGCATAAGGCTTTCCAAGTCATGAGACCCGATGTTAGCATCGTACAAATGTTAAGAGTGCTGATAAGAATCTATAAGAGTATTCATGTATCACTATGACCCATATGCTGAAACGAACTGGGCGGCTGAATCTCACCGCACGGATCCCCTTTGCGTATAATCTTTTAAACTCTTTCTGAAGCATAGTGGGATTCAAAATATGCCGGGGGGCTCAGATAGCTAGGAGAAAGGTCACTGCTTAGTGTAATATACTTATAGCTGGTTTTCAGCACAGAGACACGTTGTGATGTCGTGTATACACATTGCATAGGCGCCCAGGGCTTCACGTGATTGTCGCGGGGTGCAAAAGCGCTCTCAACCTAAACAACCGTGGCGAACCCACATGATAACTCATCAGGTGGTTATTCTGGATAGCACGCTCTATCAAAACCTCGTGCCATTCTACACGCCTTGTGCAACACCTTGATAACTTCTGTACTGCCAGTTTCAACTAGTGAATCTTGACCCATCTACCTGTTCAACCACTTCTTAAATCCCATCTGGCCTTTGTGTAGAGCAACTTAACACTGAATACGCTGAATAGCTACCTCTTACTTCATAACTCCATCTAGGGAGAAAAACCGTTATCTCGGCAAGGAAAAGTTGCCGCATCTCGTCATGATACCGCATCGTAACTTCCTCGGCGAGAGTAGCTCTAGTTCGGGATATGACCCTTAAAAGGCTTTACACTTATGAGAGGTAGCAACCAACTCCTCGTGGCCGTGGAAAGCCCTTTTTGGTAATAATCATTAACCGTTTATGGATCAGTCGTCAGCCAGGGCTAATTATCGGGACCTGCACGGTTAATTCTACCGACTAAAACTGCACCATCTGACTTCCTAACTTCCAATCGGCTCGTTCAATTGGCGAAAATATGGTCACGACAGAGTTTACTGCCGAGCGCACATGGTTTCTCATATCCCCTTATGAAAATTTGAACTGATCCTGGCACTCTCGAGACAGACATCCCAAGCTCTCCATGGGGATCGCAATTTATGCCAAGCCGACGTTACGTCTTCCTATTGACCGCTTGGGATCGCTGTAATAATCTGGCGGGCCGGCGTTTTACTACTTATAAACCTGTGGTCTTTGCCAGAGCAGCGCAACTCAAATCCCTCACTTGGTTATGCTGCCGTCACTCTTATCTGTCGCGCTCGCTCTGAGCAGCCTGGCTGCTCCTGCACTCGCAGGGTTTGGTCTCACTACGTCTGGAAACTCGTATATTGTTGATACCGCTGGGGGTCTCGTATTCACTGGTATGTCGCGACCAATGCCATAGCCTATGCTTGACTAAACTTGATCTCGCTTGTAGTGGACAAAACCAATGGCGACATTACTTCTATGGTGTACAATGGCATTCAAGCGCAGGATCAGAGTAAACACAGTCACATCGTAAGTGAACGTAGCGACATATAGTTTGTGCGTGTTCCTCACTTTGTTGCATCAAGGCGTCTGGCCTTGGCTCAGCTTCTTGCTCATACGTTCAAACTGGCAACTCCAATAACTACATCAAGATCACTTGCGTCACAAGCACGCTGACCCAGTAAGCGTCCGCCATTTGGCCCCTACGTAGGATTGTCTAACGCACTACCCAGATACTATGTGGCTCAGTACAAGACTGCGGGTATTCATATGGCAACCTAGTGAGTGTACCTTGTTATTGCCACGAAATGATTACCTTATATCAATATACTTAGTACAACTGCCGAGCCGTCCGTTGGCGAACTACGCTTCATTGCACGCCTCAACGCAGCCACTGTTCCAAACGGTCCCACTGCCTCGAAGACCGCTGGGTCGTCCGGTGCTATTGAGGGAAGCGATGTGTACCTGGTCGGTGGTCAAACGCGCTCTAAATGTCAGTTGGTTTGTCTTCGCTTCATCGGCTTTCGTGTAAAGCTCAATGGTTTTCTAGTCTATTCTTCAAGGCAATTTATCGACGACCAAGTTCACGGAGTAAGTGTAACTTGTAACAGAGTTCTTATTCGTGCTTAAGGTGCACCTTGGCAGGTCACCGGGTCTGGGATTGGTGTATACATGGTCATTCCTGGCACCGGTTACGAGGCATCTTCGGGTGGACCTTTCTTCCGGTGAGTAAAACTTAGCCTGGCAGTGAGCGGCGAGTCTGACAAGCTTTTTAGCGAGTGAGTACAACAGCTACGGCGTGAAACTTCTCTAACGACTAAATTTTATGATATTTAAGCATTGACAATCAGAATGGTGAGCAAACATACGCTCGGAGGTACTGGAGTTTAACCGTCTTCTAGGCGCTCAAAATGAGCTATACTTCTACATGAACTCCGGACACACTCAAACCGAATCAAACCGCATGGGCTTGCACGGCCCATACCTGCTCCAATTTACTACTGGCTCCGCGCCTTCTGCTGATATCAGTACGTTGGCATGCTCCCATTCGAATATATAGACTCATAGTCACGCGTAGATTTGGCTTTCTGGGATGCTTTAAGCGTTTCAGGATGGGTTGCAACTTCCGGTCGTGGGTACGCAAAGGGCAAGGCCGGCGGTGCTCCTTCCGCATATGCAAGTCTTGTGGTTGTTGGGTGGTCTAATTCTAATGCTCAGTACTGGTATGTAACGCATTTGTATGCTTATTGAGAGGCAATAGTGACAGATCTCTGACAGGGCTCGCGCTGAGTCGAGTGGCAACTATTACTCTCCTGCCATGAAACCTGGTACCTATACTATGACCAGTATGTTCACCAATCATCTTCAATAACCATATTTCTAATATATAGCATCAAACTTGAAGTGTATAAGGCTGAGCTTGCCGTTGCTACCTCTTCGGTCACAATCTCTGCTGGATCCACTATCACCGCCAACATCAATTCCGCTGAAGCAAACCCAACTACCATCTGGCAGATTGGTGACTTTGACGGGACACCTCGAGGCTTCTTAAACGCGGAGTGAGTGGTATAAAGACCCTAAGCTGGACGCATACTGATAGCATTGGCTCTAAGTATGATTGAAACCATGCAGTAAGCAACATTTTGCAGCATTTTTGGGTACTTTGTCTTACCCCAGCGCTCAACTTTACCGTATCATAGCCCGTCAGACAGCCGGTAAGTACATACGAGTGCACCAGACTACGCACGACTCAAATATCTACTAGGATGCACGAGTGGCTTCGCACTTACACAGTTGGCCAACAAGATATTGGGTATTTCCCCATGGCTATCTTCAAAGCTGTTGGGCCCGTCACTGTCCGCTGGGCTCTTAGTAGCTCGCAGCTTGGGGCACGCACCCTCGAAATCGGTGTAACCCTCGCCTTTGCCGGTAAAACTTTACAATCGTATATATATATAACTATGCTTACATGTGTTCTCTACCAGGCGGGCGCCCTCAGGTTACTATCAACGGATGGACTGGTCCTGCGCCGCCAGCGCCAAATCAACCGGACAGCCGTGGTGTCACCCGTGGTAAGTGATGGTAAACCATGCAAAGATTCAGTGCGCTCACCCAATCTACTTTAGGTACCTGGCGTGGAAACGTAAGTGGTAATGCGGAACAGTAGGTTAGTTCTAATAAAATAACTGTTATTGTAGAACACCCGGTACATCGTCAGCATTCGTACGTCAATTTCCCCCTATATGCTAAGTTTTTTTCCGCTCAACAATGTCTGCTAGCTTCGGGGGTTCTTATTTCGACCGACGTCAATGTAATGACAATCAACGTAATCTCGGGGTCGTCCGGAGATGTCTATTTGTGCGTACCATACTTGAATATTGAGCCACTTCTGACGTTATTGAAGGTCGCCGAACGTCGTCATTGACGCTCTCCGTCTCTACTAAGGCTATGTTCCCTTGGCATGACTTATTTGTCATTGTTGTTTGTAGCACTCAGTAGAAATGCAGGAACACCTGCTTATGCAGCATTCTTCTAAAAAATAACTTCTGGCATCTTGTAAACCATTAAATATCGTCTGGAGGGCGAATACTGGCGATGACTGGCGATGACTGGCGTAACTGCGAGGGGGAGTACTAGTACCCTGCTCGAACACCGAGGCTATACTAACAAAACACTTAGAACATGTCTCCACGTGGAAATCTGATATACGTCTTCTAGAATGAGGCATTTAAGTCGAAAAGGCGCGTCGACAGGGAAGAGTTTTAGCTAGCACTCACGCTGCACAACGGCCACAGTGCAAGCGCCGAAGTTAACCGCTGACCTCTGGGTCGAGCACGTGACACTGAGTTTTTTTTTTTTTTTTGGAATACATTTACTGTACTGGCCAGAGATGAACGTCGGTCCCGGTCCCAGCCGGCGTCGACGCGACGTTCCAAATTTCAAATGTCCCATGTCCCAGCGCGCGTCGACGCGGCGGGACATGAGTTTCCTAATTAGGCAGTATAAATTGCGGTAATATCATATATGTATATAAACCATTTTAATGTCCATATGAACCGTCCATTACACTAATATGCCTCTGTTCAGCAATTGTAAGGAGTGTCTCACAGCTCGATTTGACTGAGTAGCAGTCACTGCTTGAATTAGTAGTGGCGCCGAAGTTACAACTTAACTCCTTCACTTCGGAGGCGTCTACGTCCCAGTAGTAGGCTCAGCGACATGGTAAGCACTCTCGGAGCCTAAATCATGTCTACATACCTCATTGACAGTAGGGTTGAGTCGTCGGCTTCGTTAATCAGCGGCTCATTGTTTTGGTTCTCTTCTGTAGATCCCGACAAAGTCACTGTTCGCGCGGGCTTGATTCTGGACCGTAGAAAGCTCAAAGTCACAGCGAGAAAGCTAGACCAGCGTAAGAGTTGTGCGTAAAACCTTAAATATGCGGCATGGCCTGCGGCCGTGCCTACTCGCATACACGTCCCGATCCCGATTGTTTTCATTTACACACTCTCTCGTGTTTAAGGCTGGTTCTCTCATGTACATACAGACTAACTCTCTCAAATCCGAGTCGTCCAGCAAGCTAATCTTACTCACACTTGACTCCAACACCGCCAGAACACTCGCGTTTGTGGGCTATATGCGCTAGAAAAACCGAAGTTTACTTCAGGTTTGCTCGATTGATTTATAGCCGGCCTTCCTTATGTCCTAGGGATTTCGGTACTACCATATGCATATGGGGGTAGATTGTAACTAAAGCTGGGGCTCGGACGTTTCTGCAAACCTTAGAGGCCGCACAGCCATCGACGTTCAGCGTTAACCATGTCCCACGTCCCTCGGCAGCCGACGCGGCGGGACATAGGTACCAAATACATACAAGCAACGTGAAGCGCCCGTCGCTTTTACGTAAGCAACGTTCATCTCTGGCCAGTACAGTATTACTCGTTACAGCACGTGACACTGAGTCTCCCCCAGTTGACCGCCAGGATGGATATTCCCGCTTCTCGTGTTGCCCGGTCTTTTGCTCCTGCGCGTCCTCCTTGTCATGTTTCCACTGTGCTGACTAGGCCCACGGCCTAGCGTTTGCGTTTCAGTAGGTATTCTTATCTTCATCCCTCAACGCGGCATCGGGGGAGACCTCGTTCTTTGGCGGTATCAGGCTCAGTAAGAGTAATATCTCTCGTATTATACGATCGCAAAGGATCACATCCTCTGTACATGATTGGCTATCCCATGAACGATTGTAGGCCCAGATCCTTCTCCTCATGCAGTAATTCATGGTGCACCATACCAAGACAAAAACGATCCTTTACCACTCAGGGCTTTAAGGATCTCCCGAGCTACTACTCTGTTGGCCTGTTCGCTTGGATGAAGCTCGTCCCACCTGATATGTTTGGCGGTAAGTTCGAGTGTGCTGAGCTAAACTCCAAAAACTTACCACAGATACGAATCGCGCACGGCGGCCGGTTGGGTTACGCACTCTAGCGTAGAGCTCCCAGAGGGGTACTTGCAAGCGTTGATAACATCTGTGACATTGTAAGACGGCCCGATTAAGTACGAGGCGGGCTTCTCATATATGTCCTTAAAAAGTCGGTACGAGTCAAACAAGCCTGGAAGCTGCGTTTA